>CM076584.1:286083643-286253655 GCA_034641835.2 Pinus albicaulis | reverse complement strand
TGTGAAACGTGAGATTAGCAAAATTGTCATTAGTAAATCATGGAATAATCATATTTAATCATATAAAATCTAGTGAAACTAATGATAACCAACCAAAGGGTATTTGATGTCAAGTTTATGGAAATGGGTCGAAAACCTAGGGTTTTAGAGTATGAATGGTGATATTGCATGATGAAACCGTGGGAAATTTCGAGGCCCAACATTCCCCCATGCCTGATGTTAGCCTCCTATACCAATAGGTTTCATCTTTCATGATTGTCTTGATTGAACTATGGAATATGTTCAAACCTTCTTTCTTGAGCAAAGGTGTTCCATATTCTTGAAAAACCAAAAAATCAAAAAATTTAAAAAATGTAAAGAGGGTATACCCTAAAAGAAATATCAAAGGGTAAAAAGAAATAAAATGGTCAAAAAAAAAAAAGAGAAAGAAATGAACCCCAAACAAAAAATAGACCAAGGAAAGTGTGCAAATCCAAATGCCACTACTATTTCATCTTCTGTAATAAAGAAATTGTGTGCAGCTTGTCAAACCTTTGCCACAATTCATGAATAAGTCAAACTGTCTAAACTTGGCTTACTCATATTTCAATTTCATGTTGTAGATTAGAGAATAAATATCTAGCCAAACAGTTTAGTCTTGGCAGATAAGTAGATAGGTAGTGTTAATAAAAGGTGCTCAACAGCTTAATCTGAGCCCTTGGATGTAATAAGGGTAGAATTAGATAGGTTTGCCTTGTAAAAAAGAAAAGATTGATAAGGGTTTGCAAGTCTAAATGCACCCTAATAAAGAAGAGAAAATGGTAGTGTTAAGTAGATAGGGTAGGTAGATGGTGCTGAAAAGTGTTACCTGATGAATGACGCTGCTACATGTTTTTGATCCTTTACTTTCATCACAAGTAATAAAGCAGGAAATAAATTGGAAAATCACAGCAAGAAAAGTCAAATTCATTAACCTCCCTTATCACTTTCCCCTCAAAAGTTTTACTAATTTCCCCCAAAGTACTAATGTTTTTGAAGATCAAAGGGGCTCAAGGCATTTCCTTGATTTCTGGAGGGACCGGACCCTCGGCCTAATGATCAAAAAGACCTAAGTACTTGAGATAATTCATCATTATAATCATTCACCTTTAACTTTATCCTAAGTAAAATCATATTTTACTTAGGGAAATCATGCAAAATTCCATAAAAAACCCTTAAGATAACTTGCTATTCTAAGTTTGAGTGTTGAAGATAAAATATTACAATTTACTTCAGAAGTTATCACTTTCTTAGATGTGCAAAGTGTTTTGAGTTCCCTTGTCCCTTTGCCATATTAATGTTTAACTTTATTTTACTAAATCCCTAGTGAAAAACCCTATCCTAAGTATATAATTCCTTTTTTATATATACCCCAAAACCCCTTTATTATAATGTTTTGACCAAAGTATTTACCTCCCTAATATTCATTAAAACCCGCTTCTACAAGCCCTTTGGTTAAAATATAGCGTTATACATTAATCCCGCCCTTATGGTAATTAAATAATGTTTATTTGTTACCATATAATAAAAAACATATATACAAAAACTTTAAACATACGATATGTATGTTTAAACACAAAAATATGAATAAAACTTCGGAAAAGTCTTGTGCCACCGTGGTTTGTCCACCTGGCATTCCACTTAACCAAACCCCGCCGCAACCCCTTTCTTTTCATACGGGATTAATTAGTCATCAGGACTAATTAATAACCTTTTATCCGCCTATTAGATATCCCCCGGAGTGATTAAATAACGTTAAAAAGTGTTAAAAGTCCGACGGGCCCACATCTGAAACCTCCGCTTATTCCCCCATCCCCTCAGCCGTCGGATCAACCATCCGCAGATCAACGATCCACGTGAACCCCGCTACCCATCCTTTGTGAGAACGTTAACCAGCGGGGAACAGGTGGTTTTTGAATAGTCCACCGTCCACGTGGCGATCATTCTGTGGAATCGCTGCCCTCCCGATTTAAACCACCCTCGACCAAAAGCGGTGCGGGGTTACCACTTACCGCTTACCGCCCGACCTTGCATACGTCAGCCCGTACGTCGATGACGTCACACCTCGGAAAAATAAAAAACCCTTTTAACTTGTAAATAAAGCCATTTTTTCGTGTTTTTCTGTTATTTTCGTTATTTGAAAACGACAGTGCTCTCCGCTGTGATTTTCGAATTTCCACTGTAATAGACCGATTTCCTCCAAGATTCCGCTGCGCCCGTGTTCAAGTAAAGTTCCGCCATCACCTGTTACATGTTAAAGAACCAGCCTCCTTCAAAAAATAGGTATTTATCCTTTTCTGCCCCGACTGCAAGTAAAACTCAGTTCTCTTTGTTTTTCGCTGAAATAGTGATTAAAAATCATCACTGAGTCTTCCCCAGAGTTTTTAAAATTGTATAATTGTTCCCTGAACCAGCGAATTGCGCCAATTTCCTTCATTTTAGAAATCTCGCCCGGCCTCTAAGGAAAACCAAAAACCTCCATTTTGAATCCACAAGAACCAAAATGGAGGTCCCGGCAGCTCTGAATATCACTCCATTGAATGCTCCTCACCGTGAATTGGAATATTTACCTTTGATAGATGAAGATTTCCAAATTAAAGACCTGCATTTTGATGAAAGTCTCCTATTGAGTTATTGTCGCTGCAGAGACGAATACTCAAAGGGGCAAGATCTTATAGGTTTGTGGGAATCCAATCTCCCAAGGTATCTCATCCCCTCAGTCCTTATTTTCCCAGAAATCATCCATTACTGCCATTCAAACTATGATCCCACACGGAGGGCTGTAATAGCTCCTGATCAAAGTGTTATGTTCCCCATCACTCCCCAGGCTATCAATGCCATGTTACACTTTGAGCCAGACCAAGAATTAGCACCATTGTCCATGGAAGGATTGATTGATAAAACTAGGCAATTAACCCCAGAAAAGCTAAAATTCATGTGTCAGACTTTCATGTTACCTGAGCATCAGCCAAAAGGGTCTCCTCCCTATGGTTTTTACTATTTCAATACATTGGGAAGGCTCATTGTAAATATAATATCTTTTGTCTTGGGATTCAACACCAGTGAATATGTGGATGAGATAACCTTGGCTTTGCTATCCATTTTTACTCCTGGGCAACCTCCTGAGATTAAATATGATTTTGCTTCCTTTATAGCCAACAAGATCCATGATCAATTCATAAGGCTAGATACTGAAAAAGTTTTTAAGTACTCCTCAGTCATCTATCATCTCATTATCTACTACCAGTCAAAAAGGTTCCCTTTCCCTGTTCAAAAACTTGATGCCAAGGGTAACCCCAGGTCAGTCATATTTTGGTCCCCCATAATTCATTTTTCCTCTGATTCTCCCTATTCCTACACTGAATTCATTGATCAGTTTGTATATCCTGCAACAACTTTGTTAACAGGAATTCCTCCCCCAAGACTCAGTAATGAAATTAGAAAGACCTTGCAACTGTCAAAGAGTTATAAAGTTGGGGATTGGTATTTGTATCAGAACCATACAGTCATCAGAATTTATGGATGTGAATTACGTCCATTCAAGTTACCCAGATATGTGCCCATGAGGATTTTTGCCTTGGAATACTTCAGGCAGATGAACAATTCAGATGTGATTCATTTTTGTAATGTAAAGAAGAAAGCTCAGTTAAGGATCAAAAGCCAATTAGGTCCTTTCATCTGCAACTCTAGGGAGGCCGAGAGAGAGGCAGAAAATATATTGCAAAGAAAGTTCCAAACATCTTTCCGTTGGGTTCCTTATGATCCAAATGGTTTTATTTGTGAAAAGAGATTAAATAATAAATCATCCCCTTATATACATCACAAGATTCCTGATCTAGAACAATATGCCAATCAAGATGAATGGGTTGAAGGAACACTTGTTGAGGAAGAAAGTGAAGCTGACAAAATGAATAAAATTATGAAAGATGTTGAGAAGAACTTTGACCTAGAATCTTATGGTCAAGTGCAGGTACCCTACATTGGCACTTCCTCAGCAACAACTCTACAACAATCATTACAGGAAAGCAGTTCATCAGTTGCAGCAGAATCAAAGGGCAAAGGAAAAGAACCTGTAATCCAGGTTATTGAAACTTTGGTCATGGCAGAGAAACCACAAACTTCCAAAGCACTTGAACAATCACAGGTTTCTCCCACTCAAGTACAGCATCCACAGATTCCAGAGTTACAGACTCCATCAAATGTGGAAATAGGAAAGAAAAGGCTAGTTTCAGACACCACTCCTCCAAAAGAAACCTCACAGGTACATCAGGTCAAGAAACAGAAACCAAATCCACCTCCATATGTGGAAATTATAGATGAAGTATTTGATGATGGAAGGGAAGATAGTCAGCAAACTGGCACAGCAAGTGAAACAAACATAAGCCAGAAAGGGAAAGCTTTACAAAAGCAATTGAGTACTGAAGTATCCTCTTTCAGACCACCAAAAACAGACACAGGGGATATTAAAAGAACCTTCATTAACATTAAAGCAAAGAATGATCCATTGAAAATGAAGGTATATGATCAGTATATGAAGATGGCTCCCCATAATCAAGAAAGGCTAATGTCAACATTCGACCTTTCACAAGGTAAAATGCTGATGAGCCACTTCAAAGCCAAGGTGCCAAAGCCCACTTCAGCAGCTGACTACATCAGGACAAATTTTGAAGTTTTGGCGAAAGATATCCATCCACTGGACCAGATAGAGCTACACAGACAAACTGGGGAAATGGTCTATTCTACTCTTACCAATAAGGCCATGGCAGCTATAATGTTGCAGGATTCTTTGAATAACACAACTGCACAATTGCACATTGAGAAGGCCTCTTCACAGGCTAAAGATAATAGAATAAAATCTTTAGAAGACATAATCATTGGCTTGGGTCATAACCCCAAAGACATTAAAAGTATTGAGGCATTAATAAAGAAGAAAGATGATGACATAGCTGCACTGAGGAAGCAGCTAAAATGTCCAGCCTCAAGGCACCCTCAGACCCAAGAAGTTCTAAAAGGGAATTCACAGGAAGAAATAATGGAGTTGCTCCTAAATATGACTGAGCGACTAAGTGAAACGGAGAAGGAATTGGAAAAAGCTTTGCAGGAACAGGAAACTATCAGGCAGTCATCAACAACAGGTGCTACAACAACAGGGCAGCAGATACAGCCATCCCAGGTCAACACTTCTGGTTTGAATTCTGATGAATTAATAAAGCATATGGAAAGTCTACAACAAAGGGTCACAGAACTCCAAGAAACGAAATTGCAATTAGTAAAATTGGAGGAAAAATATGATACATCTAAAAAGACAGCTGCTGATAACACCAGGGAGATAAAAAGGTTGGAAAAATTGGTTCAGGCTTTGGAAAAGGATCTTTCATTGGAGAAGCCTTTAAACGAAATAAATGACATTCTTTGGGGTAACATCATTGAGTTAATAAAGGGTATTTGGCCCTCTATTCAAGCTATTTTTGAGCAAAATGAGTTGGTTAAAATAGCCTAAGAAGAAATAAACAGAACCAGAAATGAATTGAGAGGCAGGCCTGAGCAGGCCAATCAGCTCATTCAATTTTTGAATTCCAGAACAAAACAACATCTTGCATTGTTAGGAATTGATGATAGGACAGGCACAGTTTTGGAAGTAAAGAGAGTTTTCACCAAGAGGACTTTCATGCAAAATTTAGAAAGGAAGTGCACAGACATTTTGGTTGATATCAACATTTTCAGAGAGAAATTTCAAGCTTTGCTGGATAGTGGGTTACCAAGTCCTATGCTCACAGAAGATCAAATAATAGACTTGGAAACCTATGAGAAGAGAATAAAGGCAAGCTTTGTTGGATAGTGGATTACCAAGTCCTATGCTCACAGAGGATCAAATAATGGACTTAGAAGCCTATATAAAGAGAATAAATACTCATGCTCAGAATACAGTTGCTTGTTCTCCTAGTTTACCACAATCAGCATTACCAACAAGGAAAAATATCTATGATAGAGTAAGGAATTTATTTCATCTAGAACATGAAATAAGGTATCTGTTTCCTAATGAGCCTACCTTTTACAAACTCACCGAAGCAGATGAGACATTGAGGAAACTCAGAAGAACTATGATACCCGATGATCAATGGTGGAGAGAAATGTTGGAAATTTTATGAAAATTATCTTCAGCATGAGAATTTTATCTTTTACTATTATGTGAAAAGTAAAAAGGAAAACAGATGAAAGAGTATCAGGTGAAAAGGTTAAAGAGTATCCGTGGGAATAAAGAGTGTCCAACAATCCAAAAAAATACTGCAAGGGACAGCACAGAGCCCTATTTCAGCGGAAATTCTATGAAAGTTGTTTTCAGGATGAGAATTTATCTTTACTGTCAAGTAAATGGTAAAAACGGGAAAACGGATGAAAGAGTATCAGGTGAAAAGGTTAAAGAGTATCCGTAGGAACAAAGAGTGTCCAACAAGCCAAAGAAATACTGCAAGGGACAACACAGAGCCCTATTTCAGCACTTACCTCCAGCACGTCCACGGAAAAAGGAACAACACATCGGCAGTTGCCCATTATTCTATCCACGAGACCATTTGTCTCTTGTTTGTTTGTAAATTATGCTTTAAGTCAGCCTAGATTATTGGCTAGGATAGTGTAAGATTGTTTAAGATTATTTTGTGTATAAATAAACCCTCAAAGAGAGTGTTGAGGGTGGATTCTATTACTCTGTTGTAACATTGAGATTTTCGGAATAAAAGCATTTTGGAGAAATTTATTCGTGGCTTACTGGATGATGATTTAAAGCACTGGACTTGTTGCAGGATTCATGTGTTGGACTACAGTTCAATAAGTTTTTCTCCCCTTTGTCTTAAGTTTTATATTAGTTTATAATATCATCATATCCATTTCTGAATAATTTACATAAAGGATTGAATCAGAATTTGCTTAATTGTACTCTGATTTCAAATGTGGTTGTTCTTAATGTTTTCTTCTAAATTAGTTATAAGCATGAATTCTTAAATGCTCTTGCTTTGCTAATTTAAACATTGTTGATTACTATAATAAAGAATTCTTCATTGCTCTTTGTTTGTAGTCATCTCACTTCTTTCTTTTGAACATGGTGAAAGATTCTTAGCTGCCTTTCATCCCTTCAAGATCATCCCATCCACTTTAAATTTTAAGGATTGTTCTCTGTCTAGCTATCTTGCCCTGTAATACCATCTTGTGTTTAGAATAGAAATCCAGTAAAGCCATCCTTTGACTCCATAACCCAATGGACTGAAAGCTCTCAACCTTGCCCTTAGTTTGTGGATTCCACCATTTTCCCAAAACAAACTTTGAATCTATAACTAGCCTAAAACCTTTCAAGAACAAAGATAAATCATAAAGAGAGAGCCCTCTCTGGATGCAGATTGGCTAGATTTTGCATCTAAAAGGTTGGTTTGTGGTTACCTCGGGTATACTTTCCTCTTACACAACTTCTAGGAAAACCTGAGTGATAACATAGTGGCGACCATACTGGGGACTGAATCATTTTTATTTGTTATTATTGTTCAATTATAAGCTATAGACAGAGTCTGAAGATCAGCCAGGTAGCCTTTGAAATTGCTTTTGCTCTGCAATTGCAAAAGTAAATAAATGCTGCTTCAGTCTATCTCTGATTTAGCTTATATACTGAACCTTAGTTTCAAAATATTTAATCAGATTCTCTAGTTTAACAGATCTTTGAGAAAATTTTAATCATACATCATTATTTCTTGAAGAATTTGTAGAAGTTGTATTTATTCTTTCAATTAAAATAAAAAATCCAAAAAACACATAGTCTAGGAAAACTGGCTTCAGAAAGGATTCGACATACCAGGTCAAACCCTGACCCTAATCCACCACCAATATTTGAAAATCCAAATATGATTCCTAGGATTCTTAGAAGACAAGGAAGTCAAGAAAGTTCTGAAAGAGGAAGTCAGGAAAGTTCAGGAAGTTCTAGACTACTTTCTAGATCTGCATCTTGTCCTGTGAAAATTATATATATTGATGACATTCCTTTTGATGCACGATTTGAAACATCTTTGTTTGTGAATTTTTCTGAAACTGAATTATCTAGATTAGTTCCAGATCCATTGTTCTTTGAAGATTTGCAATACATATTTGTTTCACATCATCTTGACAGACAATTACAGAACTCTATTCAATCTGAACAAACCTTTGAAGAAAGTTCGAACATCTCTGTGATTACTGAAGCATCTCCAAGTTCAGTCACCTTTTCTCAAGCTTTTCAAACACCTGTCACCCCTTCTACTCCTCCATCTCCTCCTGCCAGACCATCAACTCCTGTTGCCCCACTATATCTTCCAATGGCCAATAGATACGCCCCTTTACAGTTACCAGCCAACCCTCCTGCTTTGCCCCAAGATTACCAGAGTAAGATCACACCTTTTGATGGATCAGGTACTTACACAGCACAACAACACACCAAAAGGATGACTGATTACTTTGAGTTTTATGAGATTGATACTGATAATATCCGAATGAGAATTTTCGTTCAGAGTCTTACTGGAGAAGTTAGAACTTGGTTTAGGGCTCTTGCCCCGAACAGTATTGCTGATTTAGAAGCTTTGTATAGGGCATTTTTGAACAGATGGGAGAAAAAGAAGGATCCTCTTCAGATCCTATCAGAATTTGAAAAATTAAGAAGAAGACCGAACGAAACCGTACAAGATTACATCATAAGATTCAATGAATCATATAATGCAGTTCCTCAAAACCTAAGACCCCCACCTGACTCTGTGTTGGTTAAATTTCCAGATGGTTTTGACTCTGATATAGCTTATTCCCTCAGGGAAAGAGCTCCTCAAACATTAGAGGAAATGCAAAGCATAGTGGTGAGTGTAGAAGCAAATGCGATAGAAAAACGAGCCAGAGCAAGAGCAGAAAGAAGAATGCCTCTGAATGAAGAACCTTTAGCTTTTGAAAAGAAGCTGGATGCAATCATTAAAGGTATGGAAAGATTAGGAGACAGAGTGGAGACCATTGAAAGAAAGTCTTCTAGTGATAATCAGAATGTTGCAAGAAACCCAAACTTTAGGAGAAATCTGAATCAAAATATTGGAAAGAATGTCCCTGATCAAAACATTAGGCCACCTTTCCAAGAAAACTTTGTTGAAGGTTCAACTTCTGAAGAACCTACAGAAGATGTAGAAATAAACAATGTAAATGATGACAAAAATGAACCAGAAGTCTTCCTATCCCAGGATGATCAAGAGAATCATATCCTTGAAACGTTCCAAACTCATTCAGGTGAGACTTTTGATTTTAAAGAAGGCTATGATACAGCAATTTATGAGGTTCATAAACAGTACAACTTGAGAAGTAGAAGGATTGATGTGCCAGAGAATAGTAAAAATAAAAATGCAAGACAAAATGTCAAAGGTAAAGGTAACATTCCCCCTGTACAAAACATTCCCCAAGTACAAATTTTGTCTAGGATAACTCCCAGTTCTTCAAATCCAATAATTGAAGATGTCTCTGACAACCAACCAATCAATAAACAACAGTCTAATACATCTCCTCCTGTAGGAAATGTAGAAGAAACAGTAGAAGTTAGTTCTGAAACATCTTCAAAACAAAACTTCACCCATGAAAAAGAGAAAAACATTGAAGACCCAAAAAACAGAGAAAACCCAATTGTGCAAAACACTAAAACTCAAACGGAAAAACCTTTTAATCTAGAGGCTGAAATAGGCAAACTCAAGATAGCTGTTCCTTTATCAGAATTGGCTAAACATGATGTCTATAGGAGTCAGATTACCAAGTCCCTAAACATTAACATTACTGGATTGGATGATTCGGTAAACATTCTTGATGATCAACCCAAACTTCTTTTTGGCCCTGAGGTTAATGGCAAACCAGAAAGTGGAGGGACTCCTCCATTCTATGTAAGCCTAAATGTTCATGACAAGATACTCCATAATGCAATGCTTGATTCTGGAGCATCTCACAATTTGATGCCAAAAGCAGTAATGGAAAGATTGAATCTAGATATTACTAGACCATACAAAGATTTGTTTTCATTTGATTCCAGTCAGGTAAAATGTTTAGGTTTGATTAAAGATCTGTGTGTTACTTTGGTACAATACCCTGCTAAGTCTGTTTTAATGGACATAGTAGTTGCTGATATTCCACCTAAATATGGTATGTTATTATCTAGATCTTGGGGTGCTAAACTTGGAGGATCGATTCAACTAGACATGTCATATGCAACTATTTCAGTATTTGGTCAGCCTAAAAGATTATATAGAGAAACTTTGATGAAGTACTTAGTGAGTAGCCATGAGAAGCCTGAAAACTTCCCTGTTTATTCTGTACATTCTGACATGGATTCTTTTATTTTATACAATGCGGAGTCAGATCTTCCTACTGAAATAGAAGCTCCAGAATTGGAAATCATAAACAAAACCACTGTTAAAATTGAAGAAATCTCTGAAAACAAAGAAACACCAGATGATCAAGAAATACCTGAAGAAACTAAACAACTAGCTCCTGTCAAGAAACACGTTAAAACAATTGATGAAGATTATGAACATGAAATTCTATGGCATTTAGAGTTTGATGGCTCAGTAAACAAACTAGGGGCAGGAGCTGGGATTTGGTTACATAATGTTGAGAATAATCATGCAGAGGGTCATGCTTATAGGTTGAATTTCAAATGTACTAACAACATGGCAGAGTACGAAGCTCTTTTATTAGGGCTTAAACATGTCAAGAAGTTAGGAGCTATTAGGGTATCAATCATAGGAGACTCTGAACTAATCATTCAACAGATTAAAGGAGAATGTTCAACAAAAGACATGAGACTGAAACAATACAGAGAGACAGTTGTAGAAATTCTCAACACATTTCTACAAGCTCAACTTGCCAAGATTCCCAGGAAACAAAATTTGCATGCTCACAGCCTCGCAATGTTTGCTAGTACATGCAAGTTACCTTTTGATCCTAATCATCAGTTTTCAGCTGAGATTAGACACAGGCCTGCAATACCAGACAATCTTTTGAACTGGCAAGTATTTGTGAATAACAATCAAATCAATAATTTTTTGACACTTCAGAATGAGTTTTCTAACTGTAATATAGATGAAGACATAACTATTGATGAATTTGATCAAGAAAAAGAACAAAAAATAGATATTTCAATAGAAAATGCAATTCACATGCTGCACCCAACCACATTCACTGAAAAGGACATACAAAATTTGAAACACATGGAATTTGATGAGATCATAGAAGATGAAACAGAAATCATCAATTTAAAAGATAATCAATTACCCAAAGGATTAACTCCTTTGGAAGATCTGTTTGACTCAAATGATATTCCATTTAGACCAAAAATGGAACCTGTTAAGGCTGATATGGAAGAATGCAACTTAGGAACCCCAGAAAATCCCAAAATGGTCAAGTTGTCCAAATCTCTTCCAAAAGATCAAAAGGTTAAATATGTTGAACTATTAAAAGAATTCTAGGATGTTTTTGCCTGGAGTTATGAAGACCTCAAATCTTATGATACATCCATCATTCAACACACTATACCTTTGAAACCAGACCATAAACCTTTTAAACAAAAACTTAGAAGAATAAATCCTGTTTTGTTACCCTCAATTGAAAAGGAAATCAAAAGGATGTTTGAAGCAGGGATTATAGTTCCTATCAGATTCTTAGAATGGGTTTCTAACCTGGTACCAACAAGAAAAAAGACAGGAGAAATTAGACTGTGTGTCGACTTAAGAAATTTGAATAAAGCTTCTTTAAAAGACAACTATCCTCTGCCGAAAATGGACCACATTCTGCAAAGGGTAGTAGGATCTTCGAGAATATCACTACTGGATGGATTTTCAGGGTACAACCAGATTCTGGTTCATCCTGATGATCAGGATAAAACAGCATTCACAACACCATGGGGTACGTTTAAATATGTCAAAATGCCATTTGGGCTCAAGAATGCAGGAGCTACATTTCAAAGAGCAATGGATATTGCTTTTGCTAAAGAAATACATGATTTTCTGGTTATTTATCTAGATGATCTAACTGTTTTTTCTAAAACAGATCAAGAACATTTAGATCATTTAAGGCAAGTATTTATAAAGTGCAGAAAATATGGGATTTCTTTAAACCCTAAGAAGTCATTGTTTGGTTTGGAAGAAGGAAAGCTCTTAGGGCACATCATTTCTAAAGATGGCATTAGGATTGATCCAGAAAGAATTCAAGCAATTTTGCAAATACCCCACCCCAGAAACATAAAAGAATTGCAAGCATTCATAGGAAAAATTAATTTCTTGAGAAGATTTATTTCTAGTCTAGCAGAGTTACTTAGATTACTAACTAACATGTTGAGGAAAGATTCAAGCATTGACTGGACTGTAGAAGCCAAGCAATCATTCGAGGAAATTAAGATGGCTTTAACAAGGACACCAGTTTTGACCAGTCCTAAATGTGATAGAGACTTTATTATTTTTTCATTTGCTTCTGAACATACTGTTGCAGCTGTTTTACTTCAAAAAGATGACCAAGGGTGTGAAAAGCCAATAGCATTTTTTAGTAAAGCACTGAGGGATGCATCTCTAAAATACAATATTATGGAAAAACGGGCTTTTGCATTGGTAAAAGCAATCAAAGATTTCAGAGTCTACATATTATATTCTCATGTGATAGCTTATGTGCCTAATGCAGTAGTTAAAGATATTTTGACTCAAGATGGCATTGAAGGTAAACGAGGTAAGTGGATAGCTACCATTTTAGAATATGATATTGAGATTAAACCAAAAAAACTCATAAAAGGTCAAGGATTGGCACAACTTATGACAGAAACCAATTGCCAAGCCTTAGACATCAATGAACTGGATGACAATCAGGAGATGGCGACTCCACAGATCAGTCAAGCTTTCTTAGATTCACCCTGGTACAATGATATAATTCATGTTTTATTAAACCTGCAAGCTCCTCCAGGGTTGTCCAGAACCAAAAGAAGATTTTTAAAAATGACATCTTTGAAATATTGTATTTTAGATAGCACTTTATTTTGGAAAAATCATGAAGGAATCTTGTTGAATTGTCTCTTAAAAGATGAAGCTGATAAAGTACTTAATGAATTTCATACAGGGGATTGTGGAGGACATCTCTACTGGAAATCAACTGCAGACAAAATCTTAAGGGCTGGTTTTTACTGGCCAACTTTATTTTCTGATGTTAAGAAATTTGTAACAACTTGTCATAAATGTCAGATATTTGAGGGTAAAAGAAAGTTGTTACCTCTGCCTTTAAAACCAATTTCCACAGAAAGACCTTTTCAACAATGGGGGTTAGATTTTATTGGAGAAATTCATCCCCCCTCTTCAGGGCAACACAGATGGATTTTAACTGCCACAGACTACTTCACTAAATGGATTGAAGCCATCCCATGTAGACAGTCCAATGATTCTGTGATTATTGGGTTTTTAGAAACCAACATACTTTCAAGATTTGGCTGTCCAGAAAATATTATAACAGACAATGCTGCTGCATTTAAATCAAAGAAAATGATTAGTTTCTGCCATAAATATCATATTACTTTAGGCCATTCAACAGCCTATTACCCCCAGGGTAATGGACTAGCAGAATCTTCTAATAAAAGCCTGATTAATATCATTAAGAAATTGTTGGAAGAAAACAAAAAGAATTGGCACAAGAAATTGACCAATGCATTGTGGGCAGACAGACTTACAACTAAGAAATCTATTGGGACTAGTCCATATGAGTTATTTTATGGCATTGAAGCAAGATTCCCATCATATTTAGGAATTCCTGTTATGAAATTACTTCAGGAGGCTCAAGTGGAGCCAAATGACATTCAAAGAAGAATTAATCAAACAATTCATCTGCAACAAACCAGGGAAGAAGTATACCAAAGATCACAAGTCTTGCAGGAAAAGTTAAAGAAAATGTTTGATAAAAGGACTAAAGCAGAATATTTTCAACTAGGGGATAAAGTCCTAAGATGGGATTCTAGAAGAGAAGAAAAAGGGAAACATGGAAAGTTTGATTTCTTGTGGAAAGGGCCTTATATCATTCATGCTTTGCAGGGAAACAACACTTACTTTTTGAAAGATATGGACCATTCAGAAGTTGAAGAAGGACCAGTCAATGATCGAATGCTCAAGCATTATTTTGATCCCATTTACTAGGATGTTTTGATGTTTCTAACTTGTACATAATATATCCTTTTTTAATGCAGTTTGGATTGGATGGTGACTTCTTGGAATTGAAGCCCGAAGTGAAGGCCCTAAGTTCCAAAAGTTTCACTATCATATGTAAAATAAAGCTACCAGAAGAAGGAAGATTTCATACTTTCAGTTTGAAGACATTTTGAGGCATCTGACCTGCTGTTCTTGATTTTCCACAAGGAAAAGCCATCCCCAAGTGGAGCCAGTGTTAGACTCCTATACCAATAGGTTTCATCTTTCATGATTGTCTTGATGGAATTATGGAATATGTTCAAACCTTCTTACTTGAGCAAAGGTGTTCCATATTCTTAAAAAAAACCAAAAAATCAAAAAAGTTAAAAAATGTAAAGAGGGTATACCCTAAAAGAAAGATCAAAGGGTAAAAAGAATAAAATGGTCAAAAAAGAGAAAGAAATGAACCCCAAGCAAAAAATAGACCAAGGAAAGTGTGCAAATCCAAATGCCACTACTATTTCATTTTTGTAATAAAACAATTGTGTGCAGCTTGTTAAACTTTTGCCACAATTCATGAATAAGCCAAACTGTTTAAACTTGGCTTACTCATATTTCAATTTCATGTTATAGATTAGAGAATAAATATCTGACCAAACAGTTTAATCTTGGCAGATAAGTAGATAGGTAGAGTGAATAAAAGGTGCTCAACAGTTTAATCTGAGCCCTTGGATGTAATAAGGGTAGAATTAGATAGATTTGCCTTGTAAAAAGAAAAAGATTGATAAGGGTTTGCAAGTCTAAATGCACCCTAATAAAGAAGAGAAAATGGTGGTAGTAGATAGGATAGGTAGATCGTGTTGCAAATTTTTATCTGATGAATGATGCTGTTACATGTTTTGATCCTTTACTTCATCACAAATACTGAAGCAGGAAATACAGTGGAAAATCACAGAAAGCAAATTCAAAATCATTAACTTCCTACATCACTTTCTCCCTAAGTTTTTACTAATTTCCCCCAAAGCACTAAGGTATTTGGAGATCAAAGGGGCTCAAGGCATTTCCTTGACTTCTGGAGGGACCGGACCCTCGGCCTAATGATCAAAAAGACCTAAGTACTTGAGATAATCCATCATTATAATCTTCCATCTTTAACTTTGTCCTAAGTAAAATCCTATTTTACTTAGGAAACTCATGCAAAATTCCATAAAAATCCCTCAAGATAACTTGCTATTCTAAGTTTAAGTGTTGAAGATAAGATATGGCAATTTACTTCAAAAGTTTTCACTTTCTTAGATGTGCAAAAATATTTTGAGTTTCCTTGTCCTTTGCCATATTTACATTTAACTCTATTGTACTAAATCCCTAATAAAATACCTTATCCTAAGTATATAACTCCCTTTTTATAAATATCCCAAAAACCCTTATATTATATAGTTTAACCAAAGTAATTATTTTCCCAAAAATTCATTAAAAACCCCGCTTTACAAGCCCTTTGGTTAAATATATCTTTATAATATAATCCCGCCCTTATGGTAATTAAATAATGTTTATTGGTTACCATATAATAAAATGTATACATAAAAACCTTAAACATGCGATATGTATGTTTAAAACGCAAAAATATGAATAAAACTTCGGAGAAGTCTTGCGCCACCATGGATTGTCCACCTGGCATTCCACCTAACCAAACCCTGCCGCAACCCATTTCTTACACATTCGGGATTAATTAGTCATCAGGACTAATTAATAACCTTTTATCCACTTATTAAATATTCCCCGGAGTGATTAAATAACGTTAAAAAGTGTTTAAAGCCCGACGGGCCCACATCTCAAACCTCCGCCTATTCCCCCATCGCTTCAGCCGTCGGATCAACCCTCCGCAGATCAACGATCCACGTGAACCCCGCTACCCATCCTTTGTGAGAACGTTAACCAGCGGGGAACGAGCGGTATTTGAAAAGTCCACCATCCACGTGGCAAACGTTCTGTGGAATCGCTCCCCCCGTGATCAATACCACCCTCGACCAAAAGCGGTGCGGGGACTTACCACTTACCGCTTACCACCCGACTTTGCATACGTCACCCCGTACGTCGATGACGTCATCCCTCGGAAAAATAAAAAACTCTTTTAACTTGTAAATAAAGCCATTTTTCCATGTTTTTCCTGTTATTTTCGTTATTCTGAAAACGACAGTGCTCCCGCTGCGATTTTCAAATTTCCACTGCAATTGACCGATTCACTCCAAGATTCCGCTGCGCCCGTGTTGAAGAACAGTCCCGCCATTACCTGTTACCTGTTAAAGAACCAGCTTCCGTCTAAAAGCAGGTATTTATCCTTTTCCGCCCCGACTGCAAATAAAACTCAGTGTTCTTTGTTTTTCGCTGAAATAGTGATTAAAAATCGTCACTGAGCCTTTTCCAGAGGTTTTAAAACTGTATAATTGCTCCCTGAACCACCAAATTGTGCCAATTTCCTTCATTTTAGAAATCCCGCTCGGCTTGTAAGGAAAACCAAAAACCTCCATTTTGAATCCACAAGAACCAAAATGGAGGTCCCGGCAGCTCTGAATATCACTCCATTGAATGCTCCTCACCGTGAATTGGAATATTTACCTTTGATAGATGAAGATTTCCAAATTAAAGACCTGCATTTCGATGAAAGTCCCTTATTGAGTTATTGTCGCTGCAGAGACGAATACTCAAAGGGGCAAGATCTTATAGGTTTGTGGGAATCCAATCTCCCAAGGTATCTCATCCCCTCAGTCCTTATTTTCCCAGAAATCATCCATTACTGCCATTCAAACTATGATCCCACACGGAGGGCTGTAATAGCTCCTGATCAAAGTATTTTGTTTCCCATCACTCCCCAGGCTATCAATGCCATGTTACACTTTGAACCAGACCAAGAATTAGCACCATTGTCCATGGAAGGATTGATTGAGAAAACCAGGCAATTAACCCCAGAAAAGCTAAAATCCATGTGTCAGCATTTCATGTTACCTGAGCATCAGCCAAAAGGGTCTCCCCCCTATGGTTTTTACTATTTCAATACATTGGGAAGGCTCATTGTGAATATAATATCTTTTGTCTTAGGATTCAACACCAGTGAGTATGTGGATGAGATAACCTTGGCTTTGCTATCCATTTTTACTCCTGGGCAACCTCCTGAGATTAAATATGACTTTGCTTCCTTCATAGCCAACAAGATCCATGATCAATTCATAAGGCTAGGTACTGAAAAAGTTTTTAAGTACTCCTCAGTTATCTATCATCTCATGATCTACTATCAGTCAGAAAGGTTCCCTTTCCCTGTTCAAAAATTTGATGCCAAGGGAAATCCCAGGTCAGTCATATTTTGGTCCCCCATCATTCATTTTTCCTCTGATTCTCCCTATTCCTACACTGAATTCATTGACCAATTTGTATATCCTGCAACAACTTTGTTAACAGGAATTCCTCCCCCAAGACTCAGTAATGAAATTAGAAAGACCTTGCAACTGTCAAAGAGTTATAAAGTTGGGGATTGGTATTTGTATCGAAACCATACAGTCATCAGGATTTATGGATGTGAATTACATCCATTCAGGTTACCCAGATATGTGCCCATGAGGATTTTTGCCTTGGAATACTTCAGGCAAATGAACAATTCAGATGTGATCCATTTTTGTAATGTAAAGAAGAAAGCTCAGTTAAGGATCAAAAGCCAATTAGGTCCTTTCATCTGCAACTCTAGGGAGGCTGAGAGAGAGGCAGAAAATATATTGCAAAGAAAATTCCAAACATCTTTCCGATGGGTTCCTTATGACCCAGTTGGTTTTATTTGTGAAAAGAGATTAAAGAATAAATCATCTCCTTATATACACCACAAAATTCCTGATCTAGAACAGTATGCAAATCAAGATGAATGGGTTGAAGGAACACTTGTTGAGGAAGAAAGTGAAGCAGACAAAATGAATAAAATTATGAAAGATGTTGAGAAGAACTTTGACCTAGAAACGTGTGGTCAAATGCAGGTACCCTACATTGGCACTTCTTCAGCAACAACTCTACAGCACACATTACAGGAAAGCAGTTCATCAGTTGCAGCAGAACCCAAGGGTAAAGGAAAGGAACCTGTAATCCAGGTCATTGAAACTTTGGTCATGGCGGAGAAACCACAAACTTCCAAAGCACCTGAACAATCACAGGTTTCTCCCACACAGGCAAAGCACACACAAGTTCCAGAGTTGCAAACTCCATTAAATGTGGAAATAGGGAAGAAGAGGCAGGTTCCAGATACCACACCTCCAAAAGGAACCTCACGGGTACATCAAACTAAAAAACACAAATCAGATCCACTTCCAGATGTAGAAATTATAGATGAAGTATTTGATGATGGAAGGGAAGATAGTCAGCAAACTGGCACAGCAAGTGAAACAAACATAAGCCAGAAAGGGAAAGCTTTACAAAAGCAATTAAGCACTGAGGTATCCTCTTTAAGACCACCAAAGACAGACACTGGAGATATTAAAAGAACCTTCATTAATATTAAAGCAAAGAATGATCCATTGAAAATGAAGGTATATGATCAGTATATGAAGATGGCTCCCCATAATCAAGAAAGGCTAATGTCAGCGTTTGACCTTTCACAAGGTAAAATGATGATGAGCCACTTCAAAGCAAAGGTGCCAAAGCCAACTTCAGCAGCATATTACATCAGAACAAATTTTGAAGTTTTAGCAAAGGATATCCATCCCCTGGACCAGATAGAGCTACACAGACAAACTGGGGAAATGGTCTATTCTACTCTCACCAACAAGGCCATGGCAGCTATAACGCTGCAAGATTCTTTGAATAACACTACTGCACAATTGAAAATTGAGAAGGCCTCCTCACAGGCCAAAGATAATAGAATAAAGTCTTTAGAAGAGATAATCATTGGTTTGGGTCATAATCCCAAAGACATTAAAAGTATTGAGGCATTAATAAAGAAGAAAGATGATGACATAGCTGCACTCAGAAAGCAGCTAAAATTGCCAGCCTCAAGGCACCCTCAGACCCAAGAAGTTATAAAAGGGAATTCACAGGAAGAAAGATGGAGTTGCTCCTAAATATGACTGAGCGACTAAGCGAAACGGAGAAGGAATTGGAAAAAGCTTTGCAGGAACAGGAAACTATCAGGCAGACATCAACAACAGGTACTACAATAACAGGGCAGCCGATACAGCCATCTCAGGTGAACACTTCTGGTTTGAATTCTGATGAATTAATAAAGCAGATGGAAAGTCTACAGCTAAGGGTCACAGAACTCCAAGAAACAAAATTGAAATTAGTAAAATTGGAGGAAAAATATGATACATCAAAAAAGACAGCTGCTGATAACACCAGGGAGATAAAAAGATTAGAAAAATTGGTTCAGGCTTTGGAAAAGGATCTTTCATTGGAAAAGCCTCTAAAGGAAATAAATGACATTCTTTGGGGTAACATCATTGAGTTAATAAAGGACATTTGGCCCTCTATTCAAGCTATTTTTGAACAAAATGAGTTGGTTAAAATAGCCCAAGAAGAAATAAACAGAACCAGACATGAATTAAGAGGCAGGCCTGAGCAGGCCAATCAACTCATTCAATTTTTGAACACCAGGACAAAGCAACAGCTTGCAGTGTTAGGGATTGATGACAGGATAGGCACAGTTTTGGAAATAAAGAGAGTTTTCATCAAGAGAACTTTCATGCAGAATTTAGAAAGGAAGTGCACAGATATTTTGGTTGATATCAACATTTTCAGAGAGAAATTTCAAGCTTTGTTAGATAGTGGGTTACCAAGTCCTATGCTCACAGAAGATCAAATAATGGACTTAGAAACCTATATAAAGAAAATAAATGCTCATGCTCGAAATACAGCTGCTTGTTCTCCTAGTTTACCACAATCAACATTACCAACGGGGAGAAATATCTATGATAGAGTAAGGAATTTATTTCATCTGGAACATGAAATAAGGTATCTGTTTCCTAATGAGCCCACCTTCTACAAACTCACAGAAGCAGATGAAACCTTGAGAAAACTCAAAAGGACCATGATACCAGATAATCAATGGTGGCAGGAAATGTTGGAAATTCTATAAGAGTTGTTTTCAGGATGAGAATTTATCTTTACTATCAAGTAAATGGTAAAAAGGAAAACGGATGAAAGAGTATCAGGAGAAAAGGTTAAAGAGTATCCGTAGAAACAAAGAGTGTCCAACAAGCTGAAGAATTACTGCAAGGGACAGCACCGAGCCCCATTTCAGCACTTACCTCCAGCACATCCACGAAGAAAGGAACAGCACATCGGCAGTTATCTATTATTCTATCCACGAGACCATTTGTCTCTTGTTTGTTTGTAAATTATGCTTTAGTCAGCCTATATTATTGGCTAAGATAGTGTAAGATTGTTTTAGATTATTTTGTGTATAAATAAACCCTCAAAGAGAGTGTTGAGGGTGGATTCTATTACTCTGCTGTAACATTGAGATTTTTGGAATAAAAGCTTTTGGAGAAATTTACTTGTGGCTTACTGGATGACGATTTAAAGCACTGGACTTGTTGCAGGATTCATGTGTTGGACTACAGTTCAATAAGTTTTCTACCCTTTGTCTGAAATTCTATATTAGTTTATAATATCATCATATCCATTTCTGAATAATTTACATAAAGGATTGAATCAGAATTTGCTTAATTGTACTCTGATTTCAAATGTGGTTGTTCTTAATGTTTTCTTCTAAATTAGTTATAAGCATGAATTCTTAAATGCTCCTGCTTTGCTAATTTAAACATTGTTGACTACTATAATAAAGAATCCTTCATTTCTCTTTGTTTGTAGTCATTTCATTTCTTTCTTTTGAACATGGTGAAAGATTCTTAGCTGCCTTTCATCCCTTCAAGATCATCCCATCCACTTTAAATTTTAAGGATTGTTCTCTGTCTAGCTATCTTGCCCTGTAAAGCCATCTTGTGTGTAGAATAGAAATCCAGTAAATCCATCCTTTGACTCCATAACCCAATGGACTGAAAACTTTCAACCTTGCCCTTAGTTTGTGGATTCCACCATTTTTCAAACAAACTCTTGGATCTATAACTAGCCTAAAACCTTCTAAGAACAAAGATAAATTATAAAGAGAGAGCCCTCTCTGGATGCAGATTGGCTAGATTCTGCATCTGAAGGTTGGTTTGTGGTTACCTCGGGTATAATTTCCTCTTACACAACTTCTAGGAAAACCTGAGTGATAACATATTCCTAAACCTGATGCAACTTCAAATCTCATAAGCACAATATGTAGATAAAACCAGTGGTTCCTAATGAGATACCCAAATAAGAGCATATCATCAACAAATAGGGAATGAGATGAAAATAAAGTTCCGGAGAAAGCAAAACCTTTTATGTATCCCTGTTGCTCAGCATGATGCAAAACCTTACTGAAACCATCCAATACAAGAATGAAAATGAGCGGGGATAGGGCACATCCTTGTCTGAGTCCCCGCTGGGCAGCGAAAAATTGGGTAGGCATACCATTTATCAGAACAGCGTATCTAACCGAAGTGATACATGACATGATCCATCTAATTATCCCAATCGGCAGACCGATCTTGAGCAGAACCAGTCTGATGTACGACCAGTCAACATAATCATAGGCCTTTTTAAGGTCGACTTTCATAATCAGAGCCTCCTGTCGTTCAGTGTGCATTGAATGAAGAATTTCCTGAGCTATTGCAATCGCATCATGAATAGACCGTCCTTGAAGAAAACCAAATTGCTCAAGCGAGATATGTTCAGATAGAGTTTTGCGAATTCGGTTGGCAATAATCTTGGATGAGATCTTATATAAGAGATTACATAGTGAGATTGGTCTGAAATCCGCAAAGGATTGTGGATCCACCACCTTTGGAATAAGAGCAATAAAAGTTGAATTAACATTTGCAGGCATATGACCATTTATCCTGATATGTTCCATCACCTCCGCTAGTTCAGTGCCAATCAGATCAAAGAAAAAGGTATAAAATTCCGCAGGCCATCCATCTGGCCCCGGACATTTATCAGCAGCAAATGATTTGAGGATCCCCAAAACCTCATTCCCTGATATCCTCCGATCAATTTCATCGATGGCTACCTGATTGAACATACAGGGAATATGATCAAGCACCCATGATTGATTCTCCTGATCTATATTCAGATCATTTTGATAAAAAGCCAAAAAATGTGAGAACGCTTCCTGTTGGATCTCCTCCATAGTTATCACCAGGCTAGCATCCGATCTCCTAATACTCCATATCGCATTTCTGTCCCGCCTATCAGATGCAAATTTATGGAAGAATCTAGTATTAAGGTCACCTTCTTTGAGCGAGCGAATTCTACTCTTTAATTTCCAAGTAGTTTCTTCAATGAGCAGAATCTCTTTCTTGCGCTTTTGCAGCCGATCAAGGAGAAGATATGATGCGTTATCAGGCGCAGAATTAATGAATTCATTATATATATACTCGATTCTACTGTTGATATCCAATAGCTCGGCCTTCAGATCCGCTTTTTTCTGAATTTCCCACCTTTTAGTGGCCAGCTTAATCATATGAAGTTTATGACGAAACCTCTCAACCAAGCCATACTCCTGTACATCAACCTCATTTTTCCAAATAGTTGAAACCATCTTAACGTATTCAGCATCCTCCAACCAAACTCTGTTAAACTTGAATGGAATCCCCTTATTCTTTAACACAGTCTTCCAGGATAAAGAAATGGGCATATGATCAGATATGTTCGAAATTAAAATTTTTGATCGAGGCATCCCCCATCGATCCAAAAGATCCGCCTTAACCAGCACCCGATCCAATCTCTTTGCAATGTAGTCATTTCCGGATCTCTTATTAGACCAGGTGGGATACAGAGGATTGGGACGCACATCAATCATTTGCAGATTTTGAAATATGTCATTCAAGAATTCGGCAAGTGGATCCAGCCTCGCTTTTGATCCCCAAATCTCATCAGACTGTAGTGTGACATTCAGATCCCCCATTAGAACAAGATTTGGTAATTTTAAGATTCCAGTCTCTCTCATTCTAATCCAGAAAGCGCGTCGATCAGAATATGGCGCGTATAGATTAATAATATTGATGTTTCCAGCCATACCTCTGATTTGTCCAGAAAGCAGAATTCCTCCAAAAAAACAATAAGCAGAAAAAGAAATCTTAGTCGGATCCCACATAGCGATCAAACCGCCAGAATGACCATTATTTGAATTAATAGCAGCCGCAGACCACCCATACTTAAAGCTTAAAAAGGCCCCAATAGCCTTTTCCCTTCGACACAGAGTCTCCTGTCCCAAAAAAATACTGCATTTGCTGTCAATAATTAAATTCCAAAGGCAATGATATTTAGGGGCATCGCCAACCCACCTAATGTTCAATGACAATAAAAGGTTCATGGAGAACGCAAGTCAGGGTGACTTGCTCTAAGCGCCCCAGAACACCTCCAGTTTCCGTCTGCAGTCGATATTGGAATATCAGTGAAATTCTCCTCCCCATCTGAAAATAGAGATACAGACTTGTACTTCCCTTTCGCAATTCTACTTCCATTCTTAGATTTTTTCCTAATAGTAACGTTGGATCATTGAATATGACAGTCTTGAGATTCCTTACCATTAGGAATCCGATCAAATACAGTTAATGCGGCAAGGTCTAAATTCGGGTTGGCCAATAAGGATTCAATGTCTGTTCCAACCGAATTTCTTGGAGAAGCAGAGTGATAATCCAGCCCCGAGGGATCATATATATTAGTGTGAGACACAGTTGGACCATCATATGAGTAGCCTGGGAGATTTGATGCCCCGCCCACCTCCAAAGCAGAATCATTAAATAATGGTGGGACATCACTGTTTGAGACAGTGACCCCCTTTGCAAGACCAGCGATAGATGGAGACGGATTGGAGTGAGTAGAAACAACAGTAATGTGAGGGGCGGTTAAACATCTAAGATTAGGCGGGCTAGTATGATCATCGGAAGGCGATAATGAATATTTAGGGGAAAGGACCCTAGGCACATCCGATACTAACCTATAGAGGAATTCATTCTTATCAACAGGCACCTTAGATTTCAAATTCCTATCTTTGAATTCATGAGCTGATACAAAAGCCACATCCTCCGAGGAGGAGGGAGAAGAATTACCTGAGTTATTATCCATCAGGGTTCCAACTTCTGCCACCTTTTGACAGCATGCAACGTCCAATTTATCAGCATCTTTGACACGTTCCATGCGAAGCCTATATGGGCAATGTTCCCTGAGATGACCAGTTTTGTGACAAATTAGGCATCTAAACGGGATGCCCCAAAAATCTATGTGTTGTCTGTGCCTTCTACCATCCCACATAAGATCAATGTCTCCAGGGAGACCACCCACAAAATCAAATTCCACTAGAAGCCACGCGATTCGCTTGTCACTGGAGCCTAATATGCTAGGATCAATGTATTTTGTGCTTCCAATGGAATCCCCTATCGCTCCCAGCGCCTTCAAGGTCCAGAATTCCAGTGGGAGCCTAGGCAATTTAACCCAAATGATCCAGCGCTTCCATGACCGGGTTAAAACCCAAGTACCATGGCACTAACTGCAGAAAACTCCGGCCCCTAACCCACATCCTACTTATGATCTTGTAAACATCACTCTGGTCCATGAAATGAAAGGAATACCATCCATTTATCAGCAAGCTTACCTTAGGAGCGTATCCAATAATGGGGCTCCACTGCTGTTTGATCCACATAGCAGTATCAACCACAGCATTATCTGGGAACATCCATCTCCCAACCACCGCTCTCTTCTGTAGACTGGCCACCCTTTGATGGAGGTCCTCATAGTCAAGATATACTTCCCGGATCTCCATCTTATGTTTGTAGTATTTCTTTTTAACCTTCCGCCTACGCCTGCGCACAGGCCGATTACAATCTGTATGAGAAGCAAATTTCTCTTCCTGATTTCTTACAAAAGAGTCACGAATGATCGCTTCCTCAATCTCAATATCATTTGATAATGGCCCCATGGGCCCTTTGCGGCCATGAATTTTCGCCAACGTCAGAAAAGTTTTGTTTGTATATCGTTTTCATTTTCAAATTAGAAAAATATTTTTTCATAGAACACACACAAGGGACTCCAAGGGTCTATGTGCTGTTGAATTGGAGTTCATTATTCTTCTCACTGAGGCTCCTCTCTCGCCAGGGCTGGGCAGTTAATTTTTTAGTTGTATTGGCTCATTGAGTTTGGAGAGAAATAGATGAACAAATAACATAAAAAAACTGGAGGGTTCTTTGGGATGGCTAGAGTTTCTTAATTTATATCTGCATACTAGAAAGGGTAACTGACTCAATGAAATAATGATTCTATGAGTAGACATGCCACTTTGGACGTTCAAATCCAATCTAGAAAAAATATTTTGAATAGACTAAGAGGTCGGTTTTATTTTGATTTTATACTTAACCAAATAGTAATAGATGTATAACCTGGTCCAATAGATTCATTCAAAGATGAATCAGAAAAGTCTTACCGTGGGCGCCAAGGATGAATAGAGAAAACTTATGCTAGTGATGTCCACCCTCAGAAGCACCACGACCTACCTCAAATGATATGTACAGGTAAGATTAGCAGAAGTTTGAAACTTTGTTCTTCTCTGAATTCAGTCTTTGTCTTGCATCAGATAACTCATTCAATTTTAAAAAGGAGTGCTCATGCATTTCCCAAAATTCTCCATATGTATGCCTTCTTGTGTGGCAGAACTGAAAATAAAAGATATAATAGGTTTGTTTGCGTCAAACTTCCTGCTGGGACTTCGCTGCTTCTCAATTTGATGTTGATCAAATGAATCTGCGATTTAATTTTTTCCAACTGAAACTAGGGTTTGAATACATCCTAATTTCAAACGTTTATTTCCAGGGGTTCGCTCAAACTTTGTTTACCTCAAATTTGGTTTAGCCTCATACTCAGACAGACATGTAGCTGCGGGATCGTGGGTTTGATCAACAAACAACTATCACGGCCACCACGGTCATGAAATAGTACCGTGAAGACACATATTTGATGAGGCCGAACTTCGAACAGCCAGCAAAAAGAAGGATTGGGGTTTCTCAACTGAGGTCTCTCAGCAGAAAGATAACTTCCCCTTGCAGAAAACTAAATTTGGGACAATAGTGATCGGAATTGCAGACCAAAAAATGGAAAATAATTTTTGAGAAAGTATATTGAAAATAAGCTTTTGCCCAGAAGCAATGATCCGAATTGCATACCATAAACTGGAAAATAATTTTTTGCCATATTTATAGATGACACTGAAAAAAATTTCCCTGGAAATAGTGATGTGAAGTGCAGACCATAAAATATTTTTCTCTGAAATAGTGATGTGAATTGGCCAGAAATAGTGATGCAAAATTGCATATCATAAAATGAATTTTTTTTTTTTTTTTTTGTAAAAATAATATACATGAGTTTGAAAATAAACATTTTCCAGGAGTTTGGAAACAATATATAGTTTTATGGGCATGCATATTAATGTCAAATGGACTAGCATTTTTAATTTATGTTTTTTTCCTAATATCAAGATTTACATTGCATTAATAATTTTTTAGATATTCTAATTCATATAGGTAAAGTAGATAAATAATATTAATAAAATTTTTCATATCAAAATGATGATAAAATATTTCACACATAACTAAATTAAACAATTTAAAATTATTTAAGATGTGTACATCTTTTTAAATTTTAAGGATTTTGATTGATTTACATAGTATGGCATGGAAATTACATGAAAATTTTATGGCCAGTTTTAAGTTGAAATTTCCTCTAATGCCTCAGAGTTTGTATTTCTATATTAATATAAGAGTTCTTAAAGATAACATTCTTCCTTAAATTCCATATTTTTCAAGACACAAAGATTGGAAAGATGCAATGTTTCCTAATCTTAATAAGTTGATATCCAAAACAATGCACAAAAAGGATATGCTTTGCCTTTTGCTTTATGCCTAAAACCTGTAATATTGATTTCCATGATTTTTGCACAATTTTACTAAATAAAATACATGATCCATGGTTTCTTCTTCAACCTTACAGACTACACAAGTTTAAGCTAGAAAATACTCTTTTATGGGTATTTTCCCAGGTTAATATTTTATTTTGTAGAACCAACTATATAGAACATCTCAACTTGTTTGGAATCCTCTATTTCAAAATTAAATTGGTCCACAAGTAGATATTATGGTTTATAGCTTAGTATGTGATGCCTTCATAAGCAAGCCTCACTTTCATCTCTAGAGAAGTAATATCTTAGCTCTAGACCAAGGAATCATTTGAGTCATTTAGGAATATTTCATTATTATATAGTCCTTTTACAAAGGTATTCCATTCTTCAGCTAGATAACCTAGTATCAACTTAATGTCTACATTACCCATCTAGTAGCCATTATAAAAGTGATTGGACTCAACCTTCTTGAGATTGTTCAGAAAATAATAACTCTTAGATTTTAGGATACTTACCAACTCCTACGACAATATATAGTTGGTTTCTCCTAGTACAAAAGGGTATTTTTCGGGTATCACCTATTTTTCATTCTCAATCTTCCATTCCAACCATCTCAAAAAAAATGGACAAGATCCCATTAAATCCTTATATACAATTAAACCTATGAGAATCATATCAACAACTTCTTTTCTAATCTAATTGACCACTGTAAATTTTCTAAGAAAATTACCCCAAATAATTTGACTACACAATCCTTCTCCAAATATTCCTCACCACAAGATTTTTATTACTAGTGTTCTTCCAAACCAAACCAAATTCTTAAATCCCAACTTCAAAGGTTTATTTTTCTATAAAAATTTTCCCAATTAAAAAGATGAACCCCTTCCCTAATTTTCTTTCCTTTCCACAAAAAATAAACATTTATTTTTTTATTTTTTTCAAAATAGATTTGGGAATATTAAACATAGACACCAAAATACTAGTTTAATTTTGAGTGCATATTTGACTAGAACAGGTCTTCCTTCCCAGAGAGAAATTTATAGCACCATAGTCGGATACTTTTCGTAACTTTCCTAATAAGCTGTCTCAAATCCTCCTTTTGTTATGTTATTACTCAAAAATTTATCTTCGTTGTAACAGAAAACTCTCTAATGTAAATTTTCAAACAATGTTATATTCTCTTCAATTGAGGACTCTCTCTGACAACTTAATCACTAAGCTTAGAATTTTTTGTATATTTAAACAATATCTAGATATTGAGTAGGGTTGATTTGGAAATAGGGTTTTGTTGAGATGAAGCAATTAATCCATTAGAAAATGGGATCAATAAATAAGGTTTCAAGTATAATTATAAAAAAGACAAGGTAAATGTAAAAATGTAAACCTATCAGAAATCATTTATATTCTCTTCAATTGAGGATGACAACTTAATCACTAAGCTTAGAAATTTTTTGTATATTTAAACAATATCTAGATATTGAGTAGGGTTGATTTGGAAATAGGGTTTTGTTGAGATGAAGCGATTAATCCATTAGAAAATGGGATCAATAAATAAGATTTCAAGTATAATTATAAAAAAGACAAGGTAAATGTAAAAATGTAAACCTATCGGAAATCATTTGAGATGAGAGTACATTAACGAAATAACAATCCATTATAGCAAGCATGAAACATGCAAGTTTTAGAAGAAAGAATGTAGATGTTTAAAATATATGAACCAAAGCATTAAATAATGAATTCTGTCACATTATCTTTTTTAAACATAATACAAACATAAATGAACATCCCATAGGAAGGAAAACTATCACTAAAGAAACACACACTGAGTAAATCATCACAAGAATTTTTGTATCATTGATTATAAAATTCTAGTCATCTTGGCATTTGCAAAAGATATATAATTTTATAAACACACTTTTTTGTTTCATAGTCCAACCCTTGAACCTTCCTTTTCATACATTATATAAAAACATACAAAATATGAGATCCACAATGTTTGGAAAAATATTAATTACAATAAACATCAAGATCCAAAATAAATGTCTGATCCGGTAGATTGATGAGGTGGCCTTCAGTTATTGATTTGACATTTTTATAGAAAACAAAATTTCAAAAAATATGGCAAATTTCTGACAAATAGGCTTCAAAGAGACATTTAGATCTCCCAAAATGTGATATATTTTTAAAAACGAAAAGAGGTTTTTTACATAAGCTCATTCCCCACAAAAACCTAAATTATATTTGGAAAAATCATTTTCATGCCCAAAGTAGATGACTAAAATAGGAAATAATTAAATATGTAACTATTAAAAAATAGGCTCAAATATTCTTTCATATCCTTCGAACCATGATAGTTGGGTAAAACTTGAGGGAAATACATTTGAAAATAGTGACTAAAACACGAAAATAACATAATAACACATATTTCATTATATATGAAATATTTGAATTATTCAATGGATTTAGAAATTATAACTTTAACTAGATTGAGTTTTTTCAAAATGAGATATTCGAAAATCACTTAGTTCCCTAATTTTAATATAGATATTCACCATTTTCTATAAAAAAATCACCATGATAAACAATAATTTTTTTTTTAATATAAACTTGAGAAACAAATCTTTCACATCTTAATCTTGGATGCCTTACATTATCTCTTTTAAAAATATTTATTGTGCATATGAAAAGCTAATTTGATTAAGTTCATTTATGAAAAGAATGCTGTGAATGTTACTAATATAATTAACTCATTTAATTATAATATGATATAGTAAATATCATGTATGTGTTGAGTTACTATTATTATTATCACAAGGTTGGCACAATTTAAAAGTCTATCACCTTTGCAACACTAGTAATATGGTTGAAGATGAAAGAAATCTCTTAGATCATCCAGTTTATACATTGGATTTAAATTTCAAAATATTTGTGACACTACCAACCTTCTTGATATTTTAACTAAACAAAACTATGATGATCTTGACACACTTCTTTTAATGCCTTTTTAGCATAAAAATAAAATTCTAATGAATTTTAATATCTTTATGACTTCTTATATACCATATTTGGTCTTAGTGGATGATAATCATCATTGTCACCATCATCATTATATACTATTGTAGGAAGTTTTCACCACTTTTGAGTTGACACGAGAATTTTTTTTTTTTACGTCTAATTTTTACCTGTGTAACGATCAAATTAAACTATGAATTAGAATAGAAACATAATTTATTTATTATTTATTATTTGTACGTTTGTGTTAAAAACTAAGTTGATTGAGTAGTACTTCATGAATAATATATTAATATGAAATAAATATATTAAATATAAAGTTATTTAATAACAAATGATCATAGTAATGTGTCCAATATCTATTAGTAATGCTTAATTATTATTCCTTGAGTGTTTAAGGATATTATATTGAAAATAACATATTGACATTAATCTAAAACATAGTTTCCTTACATTATTTCTATTATATTAATATTTATACTTATGTATTGAATTTGACTTGTGAATAATATATTTTGTAAAAAAAAATATTAACTATAAAGATATTTAACAATATATTAATATTGTGTTTCTTAGTATTATTGACCATTTTAAAATTGACACTAAGTAACTACTTTTCCTGTGTTGAGTACAAAGTTATTGTACTAGTAAAATGTTGGCACCACTTCAAAATCTATAAGAGGAAATATTTTATAAGTCTAGTTATGTTGTTCAATGATCAAAATCATTTTTTAATAAACTAGCAATTGCACCATTATCAGATGTTGGAAAGAAAACACCGTAAGATTCTTAAAGAAATAGTTGCTAAGTAAAATATATGTCTTTGTAATTTAAAACAAAAATACACAAAAAAAAGCATGTTCAATATGCAATAATTTTCTCTCCAAATGCAAGATACATAAAACAATTATTTGAAACAACTATTGACAATTGAAACTAGGATTTAAAAACACTATAATGCTAACGACGCCTAAAATAGAAATAAAATTATAAATATCATAATATTACAACTCAATTATTTAACAACTATTAGCAAATTACCTAAAATAAAAATAAAAATATTATTACTATTAGAATATCCTATGTCAACCAATTTAAAAGCACTATAATGCTAAAAACTGTAAATAACTTTCTGTTTCTTTGTTGGAGGGTCGTAAATGAATATGTTCTCTAATTTTGTTTCATCAACTGCAGATAACTTTTTGTTTATCATTTGAGAGTTGAATATGTTTTCTAATTTTGTTTATCAGTTGCACATAGCTCTTTGTTTCTCGTTTGATGGTTGTAGATGAATTTGTTTTCTAATTTTGTTTCATATCGAATTTAGTATAATGTGAGATTTATATCCTCAGGATTCAAACATGCCCAAATTTCCCAACTGGAACATAAAAGTTAAGCATCTATATGAGGTTGGAAAGAAATTAAAGCTCAAAGCGCCCACATCTGAGGTTTGTGTTGTCTTCATAAATTTGCTTCTTTATCCATGGATTTGCTAGAACTATTTGTTTCTTTGTATTTCCTTTTTCACTGATATTAATGAAATATTCAGATTCCTACATTGATCAGAGAGGTTTTCAATGTTAGTTAATTTTTGGAGGAGAAAACATAATAGTTACCAGTGCGTGGGTGTATCAAATATGATGTGAAAAAAAATCCATCTCAGTCGTTTCTTCTTGATGAACATGTAAGTTTCTCTTTCTTTTTCTAAATTAAATAACTCTGGGAGGATAAAGATGAATATATCAATATGGAATTGGCAGATTAGATTAAATTGCATTGATTGATTCCATCATAGTTTTCGTCCTCCTTACACAAAAGAAAAGTACATATCACAAAGATGTTACACAATAAGCTTCATATTAAATTTAGTTTCATATGAAATTTATCTCATCAGAGTTAAAACCTGCACAAATTTCCAATGCAAGACTTGTAGATTAGGCATCTACATTAGGCTTGCAATTAATTAGAGTTCGAATCACCCATCAAAATCTGTTATACGTTTGTATTTACAACTATTTTTATTCGAAGTGTTGGTGATTTTCAACATTATTTTAAACTTCATAAGGTCATCCTTATTTGTACTCTTTTTTAATAAAATAAAACAATGTTATGTTTACCAACCTATATACACAACCACAGGCACTGCGACTACCTCTTCTATTATTACTGTTTTATCCCTATGTACAACTAGAACCATTTTGAAATTCAATGATCTGCGTGGGTAGCTCTTGCTAAAATTATTTTACAGTAAGGAAACAAAAATGACAAATCCGATTTCAATAGATGCATGAGAACTGTTCATCCTCCTTACTAAATAGAATTAAATGCTCAAAACAGGATATATACACAAAGTACTCTGAGCTTTTCAGCAACATAAATAAATGTCTTATAACAGAGACGACCATTAATTTTGAACACATTATTCAATGGAATATGCCACATTGGTAATGAATGGAAAATTACACAGATCAGTAACACTATTCTGGCATACGAGCCTTTTAGTAAGAACACAAAATGTGAACAAGATTTATTCACTAAAGAGTGACTAAAATACAATGGTTATAGATTTTACAACCCTTCTTGCATCCTCGCACTGGCAGCAACATCCGCCTTCTCTACTCAAGCCCACGTTTCTCTAAGTGCAGCCTCGTCCTCTTCCGCAGACTCATTTTTACCATGTCTCTTTTCCTCTGGGAAATTAAAAGATCAGAAGGCACTATTGATGGCCTTCCTCAACACTTTGACGTGGGTTACACTAACAAGCTATTCCGAACTTGGAGGAGTTCATCAATTTAAATACCAAAGGGAACGACAGGGCCACCTGCTTGGAAGATCTGAAAAATTCCTTCCAGGCTTTTGACCTCGACGACAACTGCTCCATTTCTGCAGACGAGCTCTACTAGGTCCGACATGGGTGGCGGCAACACCCGGGAGGATTGCGAGAACATGATCAGTGGCGTCGATAGGAATAGAGACGAGCTCCATCAAACATATAAACGGTTGGGAAACGCCAAGCTCATAACCAATTTTAATAACTAATAACTAACCTGACTTCAAATCAACAAACAAAGAGAGTTTAATCATCTAACAAAAGATCGAAGGATTCACACGAAGGACAACAAAGCAGTAGGTATGTTGTTTTCAAATAGTGACACCTACGGCGTAATTAGAATGGAAAAAAATGGTAAATTTTGATTTATATTAAATATAATAAGTAATATTAAGGAAAAATCACTTCAAACATTATAACAATTGTCTAGCATTTATTCATTAAGTGTCCAAATTGTTTATGTTAAATATAAAAGTCTTTTGTTTTGTTTTGTTTTTTATTTTTTTTTAAGGCTTGCCATGTGGCTTGAGAAACCAAACCTAGGGGCATCTAAGCCGACAAAAACTTGGGGATCACACTCGTCCTTGACCACACCAGCACTAAGCCAACTGGGTCTTACTTGTCTCCTCCCCCTAGCACAGGCGCAATAGCCTCAGTGAGGTTTGATCTTGGGTCGCCCTTCTGATGAGGCCCATTCTCAATTGGTTGTGCTAGTGGGACTTGAAATATTAAATAGAATACTAATTAGCTACTCCACTACTATTTTAATAAACCAAGTCCAGAAGATGTTTTTAAGTACAATATTGAATTTGACTATGTATATTTGATATGGTGAGAAGTCATGTTGGTAAAAAAAGCTTTAAAAACTTAAATATTCAATCGCATTGTCATGTAATTTGTATTACCACATGATTACTTGAAATTATAAATAATATAAAATTCCTCCAAAAATAATATGAAAATAATATTTGATGTACAATAAATATTGAAAAATGTGCCTAAATGTATATTAATAGATCCTCGAAAAGAGAAAACTACATTCATGAATCATATCAACCATCTTAAGATATTCGCTCAAGTAGATCAAGAACAACTTCTACACCACATTTATTTATCTTGGTATTTTTGCAATGTTCTTTTTGGAATCCATGCCCACACTATGGTATTAATTGGAGTAGAGACAATTTCTGTGTCATCAGGATTTGTTACCCAATATTTCTCTAAAATTTTTCTATTATATTTCGCTGACATAGGCGTCCACCAATCAAGCTTTACATGAATATTATCCCTTTAATTATCCCTAAAGATATATGAGATGGATTTTTCCATCCAAATGATCTCTTTTTCATCCTAATTACCTGATCTAACTAGCAACATCTTTATTTTCTCAATATGAATAATTGGATTGAATGTTGGCTTTGGCTTGTTGAACTTGGGTCCAACATATACCGGTTCATATGTCACATTATCAAAATCTCCATCCATAATACTTGAGATTACATGGAGTGAATTATGGGCAACATCAACAATCTGCCTTGTCTTAGGCCATGAATCCTTAGAAGATGAATCACTTCCATCTATTATTCTATGATCGTTATAGATTCCATATAACCCACAAGAACTCTTTCCTAGTACACTACTTTATTTTTCCATTCCTCTATAAAAATTCATGAATCATCATTGCTGATAGTGTCTTTCCACATTTTTATGTTTGATGTTATCTATTCCTTTAGTTCTTTTAAATAGGCATCATTCTTTCTGGAAGCTAAGAAAGGTGACATCCATGTGGGAGTTATAGGTTGACATTCATCATCTATGTTCCATAACTCAAATGGTTCTAACCACTTAGTATCTATAATGGATTCTTTATACCTTAGTATTGGAACATCATTGAGTACAATAAATTGGAAGTATTGAGATGTCAAAATAGTGCATTTTCTCCCTCCATGATTTATCCATTAAGGAAACTTTTGAAGCAATAGACCTTGTCAATAAGTGTAGGTGGAAACACTTCTTTTCTTCAATTATGCGATATTTATCCATAATTTTAGGTTGTTGAGATTCAACAAGATGATGAGCTTAGTGAAAAGAGTCACCTTCACTAAGTGGGCCGTAGGCTATTTTTGGCGCAAAGTCTATTTTTAGACATATGGATCATGTTCTACGAGTTGCAGGATGCTATTTGTGGCTGGTTGGTCAAGTTGGAAAAAATATATGCAATTATATTTTTAGACATATTGGGCAGAATCTATTTTTAGCTTGCCAGTCTAAAAATAGATATGTCGAATATTATTAGCTCTTAATAATATTTGGACTCTAAACATTATCTTATTCTCTTGGAGCACTTCAGTTAAGTGCACAGATGTAGCACAGCAGCTGACAGAAGGAATTACGCTATTCCTGAGGGTTTACTGGAGCTAATGCATGAGGACTTCAGTTAGAACTCATGTGACAGAGTTTGGTGGAGTTATAGAGGTAGTTGGTGGAGTTGTATTCAGTTTAACTCAGTTAGACTCAGTTGAGCTAGTTGTATCTAGTCTAACTAATTGATACACTAGTGAGAGTGGTGTGAATTAATTAGTAAATTAATTCACTAAATAATAACTCATTAATCAACTGAAGAATACATCAGTTAACTACAGTGCATGGCAGTTTCAGTGGAGACCAGTGGAGAGGTAGGTGAAAGAGCAAGTGTGACTATCGGTTGTGACTATAGTGATGCATTGATTGCATCGACACCGGTGGAGATGCCAATGAGAAGTTGTGCGATGAAAAATAGGTGGATTTGAGTTGTTCAAGCAGTGTCTTCGAAGGGATTGTGCGGTAGAGCGAGGCTAGCGAGGGTGGAAGGTCGGTGCATGGATTTGCTAGATCGGACCTGATTAGTGTGTAGCGATTGTATTGTACTGAGAGCTTGACATGTTTAGCTTTGTATGAGGATTGTTACATGATCTCTATGACATATATTATATATAGATATTTGGGGTTTTTAGCTTCATGATTTCTCGTTGAACAGCTGTGTTAATGTGTGTGAATTTTTATGGTTTCATGTGTGCATTGCAATTGATTTAATTTCTGCATGTGATGATCAATGGTGGAATAGATTCTTTATTGTGCATGAAGTTAAAATAGTGTGTGATCAGAAAAATCTTGGATATATAACACATAAGTTATATAATTTCTACATGGTATTAGAGGGGTTGATCATTGGAGCAGATTGCAATTATTGAAGCGATTGAGTTTTGTGCTGGTGGAATTTGAATTTGCTGCAGTGTTTTCTTGGTGTTGAAGTTGAGCATTCATTGAAATGTCTTTCAACGGATTGCGATTGGAGTATGCCCTTGAGGGTAGCTTGAATTATATTGCATGGAAGGATAAGATGGAGGTGGTACTGGATGATAATGGGTTTAAGGAGTTCATAGATGCAAAAATTCCAAAACCTGCTTCTAGCGATGCAGCCACACTTGACGCATGGAAAAAGAAGACAACAAAATGTCGAAGGATTCTGTTGGAAGGTGTGAAGGATCACATAGTGTCAAACCTTCATGGTAAAGCTAGTCCATTCTTGATGTGGAAAGCTTTGACAGACTTGTTCCAAAGCAGAAGTGACTAGAGGAAGTTGGCGCTTAAAGACAAGCTCAGAAAAATAAAAATGGAGAAAGGCGAAAGTATACCCAAGTACCTCATGAAGTTTTTCCAGTGCAGGGATGAGCTGGGAAGTGTGGGGGTTACTGTAGATGAAGAGGAATTGGTGAGCTTGGCTCTCCTTGGGCTTCCGAAAAGTTGGCATAGCTACGAGGACTCTGTCAATGGGCGGGAGAAACTGCCAGGATGGGAGCAACTTTGGTCATGTGCAGGAGGAGATAAGGCGGGGTACGAGGGATGGATCTTCATTGAAGAATGAAGATGAAGAAAATTGCGCTTTGGTTGCCAAAGCAAGGAAAGGGAAGGGAAAGAAAAATCCTTCTCAATCCGGTGCGAAAGGCAAGAAGCATGACTTGTCCAAGGTGAAGTGCTTTCACTGTCACCAACACGGACATTACGCCACTAATTGTCCACAGAAGAAGAAAAATAAGAAGGTTACTGGATTTGCAGTTGGAGAGGCCTTAGCCTCGCAGTTTGAGCTAGATTTTTCACTAATCACATGCTTGGTTTCAAGTGTGATGGGATTAGTGTGGTTTCTTGATAGTGGTGCATATTTCCATATGACCCGAGACAAAGATTTTTTTAGTGACCTGGATGAGAAGGATCTTGGAGTGCACATCGAGATGGGGGATGATGGTAGATACAGTGCGACTGGTATCAGGACCATTTCCTTTGAGAGGGAGTCTAGTAAACCTTTCATATTGAAGGATGTCATGCATGTTCTAGGATTGAAGAAGAATCTGATCTCTGTGGCGATGTTGGAAGACAAGGGCTACACTAGTACATTTGGCGGAAATTCCGACACTTGGTTCTGACACTTTTGACCAAATGTTGGAAATTTCCCCAAATTTTTTCAATCCCACCCAAAACTGTCGCTATACCGACGTCTAGAGAAAAATGTCGCAATACTGACACTTAGACAAAGTGTTGCAATTGCGACGTTTGGAGGAAGACGTCGAAATTGAGACACTATGCCCTAAAGCATCGCTATTGGGACGGCTGCTTCCAAACATCGCAATTGTGACACAATGTCTAAGTGTCACAATTGCGATGTTTGGAGGCATCCATCGCAATAGCGACGCCTTGTTTGCGACACAATGTCTAAGTGTCGCAATTGCGATGTTTGGAGGCATCCGTCGTAATAGAGACGCTTTGGCCACCGTCGATATAACGACACTTACATTAAATAAATGACAGTTATATGCCTTTGCAAAAATGGTCGGCTTACAGAGAAGCGCAAGGAGTAGTTCATGGAGGCACCTTTGTGATTGCGCATAATTTAGAGAGAAAGTAGTAATAATGAGAGAGGCTCCTTTAATTGCATCTTTAATTTGTGAAGGTATGGATTGTCCAGCCTGCAATTCTATGCTGTCGAGAAAGACTTGCAATCCTCTGGAAACAAGACTGTTGTGAAGATGCCTGGCGAAGAAACGGAGATCGGGTTCACGACTATTGATGAACACATCATAGTCCGGTGAAGAAGGCACCAAGGAGGGTATTCTCAGTGAATGAGGGATGTTGAAATATTAATTTAAACTACCCTGTCCTCTGGCTGCTTTCTAAATCTGTTTGAATGGCTCTGTCAAACAACCGCTTTCTAAAACTTATGAACAGTCAATTTTGGTTTTGAAATCACATTCCCTGCACACTTAAAAACAGAGCACTGTATTGTTTTGGAAACAGAGCAATTTAAGAGTAAACGCGGGAGATTTTAATTTAGAAGAATGTGGTCCCATAGGCCACAGAACAAATCAGCCATCCACGTGGAAGCATGCGATTCGATCGCATTATTTTTTGGCCCGTCTGCATTGTGGAATTCTGGACCCGAAACATTATAGGGCAGAATTAATTTGATTTTCACGTCACAGTTTTCCTCCGTATGCAAAGCCAAAAAATGGACCTGAATTTTTATATGGCGTATTCTATGAAGTTTTCACATCACAAATTAGGGTGACATCAGCAGGCTATTTTGGAACACGAATTTGTGATTGAAATCGGGTTTATTTTTTTTGAAGTCCGGACGTATGATATAGTTTTATTAATATTTTGTTATAAGTTTTGTTTCACCGCCCAATAGTTATTTAAACCATTGGCTCATATATAACATATGCGCAAATATTTCACTTTGGGCATTTGTAATGTGGGCCCGAATACTTTAAATAGGTACATATACATTAGACAGTTTAAAATTTTTGAGGATTGCACCCCCGGTGCAATTGTTTGTTTATAAGATTATATGATACATGTGAGATAAAGGTTTATTATTTATCATATGTAAATAAATTTTATCAATATTGTACATTTACACTTTTATGAGGTGATGTTATAAATAAAATCATAATTATCTCTTTTTAATCCTCATTTTACTCCATGAATATGTTTGGAAATGAAATTTCAATAGATTAATTTTCTCCTAACCTATGTATCATCAATATTGCACATTTACATTCTTAATTATGAGGTGATGTTATAGGTAAATCCATAAATATCTCCTTTTAATCTTCATTTTACTCCATGAATATGTTTGGAAATGAAATTTCAATAGATTAATTTTCTTGATATTATATGTTTTACAAAGATATGGTAAGGAATTCTCTCTTGTTCTTCTTAGAAATAATTATATATAATTTTTTTTTTTTCAAAATAGATTAAAAAAACTATATGAGAAAAATTATTAATTCATCAATTTGTGTGTGTGTGTGTGTTGTGAGGAATAATTTCATAGTTCAACTTAATGGTTCATTATATAATCATGTGATCATCACCAATGATATATCTTAAAAAGAAACTGAAAAGTCATGTGTACAAAATCGATGTATACTCTAGAGAGTGGTTCTCATATCACTATGTAAATTGTTGTATTCTACTTCAACAAAATTATAAGATAAACTATAATACACATCATATTGTTGAACTCTTAGTTAAACTGAGAGGGGGGGGGTGAATCAGTTTAACACATTCATGGACTTTTAAAACTTTTCCTTTAAAACTTGTTTTACTTTATTAACACCTTCATTTCATGATCAACATAATGTGTGAGCAATCTTTATTTATGAGCAGAAATTAATAAGCAGATTAGATAATGTACCAGCAGTCTTAATATGTTAGCAGCAAGTATTAGCAGAATAGATATATCATATCAACACATAGACATCATGCACATAGACACCAGATATACGTGGAAACCCATAAAGGGAGAAAACCACATCTTATTATTGTTGTGATGCAAAGGCAAGCTCCAACTCCCTCTCACCACTGATTTTCTGTAGGCACCAACCTACAGGAGGCTCCAACCTCAATTCTGCAAGCTACGACTTGCAAGGAAGCTCCAACTCCCATCAATTTTCTGCAGGCACCAACCTACAGGAGGCTCCAACCTCAGTCAGCTACAACTGACATTTATCAAGCTACAACTTGATGTGGAGAGCACAACTCCCATCTATTTCAAAAAAGAAAACACTGGCCGGTTACCTTGGATATCAGCTGCGATTTATAACCACCTTCTTCTCTGGCTTTGTTCACTCAAATATTATATCAGACCTACATCATCTCCTGCTCGGCCCCTTCTTCTTCTTTGCTCGGCTCCTCCTTATTCATTCTTAGTGCGGCTTGCTTATTCATTGTGGAGTACTAAAAAGGTATGCTTTTGATGATCATTTCAGTGGCTTTTTAGTAGAATTTGTAAACCTTTTTGCATCATGAATTTGGAAAATAATAAAGAATTATAACAAAACATGTGAGAGTTGATATGCAAGACTTAACCGCTGATAATTGTTATTTTTCTGTGCAGGAAAAGGTGAAAACGAGGAGTTTCCGATCCAAAGGAAAGGACAAAGATGAGATAACTGCTGTCCCTTTGAAGGGGAACCGAATGCAAACAAGGCTAAGCAAATCAAAGCAAATCGGCCCGGAAAAGGAGGAGAAGACACCAGCTCGGCGGAGAAGAAAAGAAAAGATGAAGGATTAACAGTTTGGCGAATCCCTCGGGATCTTTGATCCTGAGGGATCGCTGCTTTATTTATCTTGTTACTTGGACATCTCCGCCGTCACCTTTATATAAAGGGACAGCACTGTTAGCTTGGGAGATATACTTCTTATGTAATTTTCTGTTAAAAATCAACTTTGATCATCGACTCTCGTTGAGAACTGATTCATTGTACTTTTGTCTTATGCATTAATATAAGCTTGGTGATTATCTCATTTCTGCGTCTAGATTAACTTAAGGCGGTGTACCCTTGGAGGCTAAGGGCCCGGCCCCGGAGGACACTTGCTTCTGTATCACTACGATTTGATTTCTGCGTGGTTTGCTTATCGTTGTTATTCGGTAATCTGATATGCTTTATAAGTTGCTATTACATGCTCTGTTAAGATTAAAATCATTAAGGTTTTTACAGATAGAATTGTGTATTGACTCTACATTATGTTACTGATCCCTTCAGAGTTGATTGCATGTTATTAGTCTTAACCGAATATTCTTACTGTTCTATTACAGAGCTTTTGTACTGAACATTCATGTCATAGATTCATATGAAGTTGTGTTCTTCATGATTGTTGGATTCAGAAATAATGCTGTTCTATTTGGAAGCACAGTCGTATCCCTGTTAATTAAGATTGATCAGATTACTATTCCAGCGTGTTGTGTGCGTATATGATTTACTAGTGCTGTTCCATAATTTATCAATAGTTAGTGATGTTCCATTAGTGTGTTCTGCTTGATTTTCCTTAAGAGTGAAAGATTGTTATTTGATTGCGAAGAGTGCATTTGGGTTAATAGATTAAGTTTGGTTACGACTCGCGAGACTTAGTTGTTCGATTGCTGTTCCATTTTAGAATTGTCGTTCCATTCCAGATTTGTTGTTCAATTCTTTATTTGTTGTTCTATTTTGCTATCTGTCGTTCCATTTACTCGCATTTGTTGTTTTGGTGTGAGAGACGATCTAAGGCTGTAGTGAGCTTCGGCATTCACTGTCTAGCTCCCAGACCCATGGTCTATGCTCTAATTTCCTTTCCATCAGTTTCCAAAGGGATGGGTTATCGCTGCCGAACCCTTGACTGATAAGCTACCTAGTTTTCCGAATGTGTGATTTATTCTTTTGAAGTAACTTAGTTATAGACAAGCATCCGTTTACTCTTGTATTTTTTAAACACTGTACTACTAGCATTACTCTGACAAGTGATAGCCTCAGACTGAGACACTCTTTGGAATAACAAAACGCTCCCGGATTGACATATTAATGTGAGGTAATTAGAGGTGAAAGAGACCCTTTTTATAGCTCTACATTTTGGCGCCGTTGCCGGGGAAAGAGTGTAGCCATTTGTCTTTTTCGGAGTAGTGTACGAACCTGCTAGGGAGGAGTTGGATCTTAAAAACGGAAGGTAAGAACCTACGTGCGGAGCATGTAAAATCCCTGCTCCACTGTCCGCTTTCCTAACAGATTTGTTTTTGCTTTGTTTGAATAGAATTTAGTAGTTCATTTGAGTGCATGACTAAGCAGAAAAGACCAGAAAAGAATATCAAACCTCCATCCAAGCCTGAAAAAGCTAAGGGGCCGGTGACCCTTGGCCGAACGACCTTCATAGACGAAATCTATAAGAAAATAGAATCTCAGCCATCAGTAGGCCCCAGGAAAAACATTTCTAAACAGCCTACTAGTTCCCTTCAGGCCACAGGATCACCATCTGTAGCCTGTGCTGAGGTGCATAGTCAAACTGAAGAGCAGGACTTTCAAGAAATTGAAAATTCTACTCCAGAACTATTGCAGGAAGGGAATTCCAGCAACTTTTGTGAAGGAGAAGGAGAAACAGGGGAAACCAAGGAACCAAAATCTCCTATTGGAACAAATCAGCCATTAAATAGCCCAGATAAGGGGAGTGCTGCGAAAATCATTGTTGAAGGAATCCAATCTCCTCAGACATCTGGTATTCTCATTATTCCAGATAAGGGAAGTGCTATTAAAACTATCCCTGTCAAAACCATTCCCTCTCAACCTAGGAATACCCTCCTAGATATCCCGGAAGGTTATTGGCATATATTCGATCCCATGGCTCAGAACTAGCCAAATGCTCAAACCTCTACATTACAATATCCTATAGTGGATTCTGCAGCAAATGCACCCATGAAAGCTATCCCTCTTCAGCATATCCCTACATTTCACGGTCTCACATCAGAGGATCCGGATGCATTTTTATTCGAATTCGATGTGTTATGCAGGGGGTATGATTACACCACCGATCCCCAGAAATTGAAATTATTTCCCTCTACATTAAAAGGGGTTGCTTTAAGATGGTTTATGGGACTAGGTGGCGGGGTTATCAACAATTGGGATCAAATGAAAGAATCCTTCTTAAAAAAATATCAGGATTATTGTAGATCTAGAGAATTAAAAGACGAAATATTCCAAATGACAGCCAGACCGAATGAAACATTGGAGGAGTATGTGGAACGTTTTCAGTACAATCTACAAAGATCTCCTTATGCATCGCTACCTTTACCTGATAATGTGTTAAAAACCGCATTAATAAGGGGCATGAAGGAACAATGGATTGAAACATTAAACATCATGGGAAAAGGGGATATTTATCAAGAGAATTTTGCTGACATCATTGATTTATGTATCAGGAGTTCGAGAGGCAGCACAAGAATAAAACCGATAGAATATGATCGGTTTGCAAGAGATAACAAAGTATCAACAGAAGGAGTAACACGTGCAGAAATTGGAAATTTATTAGAAAATTTCAAAACTGATATTCTGGGGACACTAACTACACAACTTGATATTGTGCAGGCTAAACAAAAGCAGATGGAGGCAGAACAGAATTTGGCGATCTTCTGCCCTCGATGCAGGAAAAAACATAGCCACAAGGAATGTCCACTGGATACAGTCCAAACATGTGCCATCTGTACAAAAGATCACCTTACGGAGAGCTGCCCCTCACTTCCTGGATTGAAAGCGGTATATAAGGAAGCGGAAGAAGAACCAGAATCGGTGTACTTGATCAACCAGCGCCGCCAGTGGCAGCCGAGACAATCTGGTATGTTTCCAGACTCAACCTCTTCTTTTCAACCTCCACAGTATAATGCTCAACAATATAGTATGTGGCAAAATCAATCTCAACCCCCATTTTCAAACTAGTCACCACAATCGTTTCCTTCTTCAAACCCATGGCTGAATCAAACAAGCCAATCTGGTTGGCCGAATTTCCCTTACACTCCACCATATTGGCAAAATGGCCCATATCCTTCACAATGGACTCCCCCTACTTCACAAAGTTCACCCTGGCAGACAGGCTGGCAAAGACCGATGCACCAGCCAGCTAGAACTATTTCGCTCCCTCAACCTACTCTGCCAGCCTTACAACAAAATCCCCAGTCTAACCTGAGACCGCAACTCCCAGCCCAACCCAATCCCAATCCAAATAACAGACCGGTCCAATCTATCCAAATCATAGAATCACCAGAAATAGGACCCGACCTGAGGGAGTGCAATGATCTTCAGTTAAGATCTGGACGTATAATTGAAACTGAGGGAGATAAGACAGTTCATATTGAAGATCAGTTACCACGAGAACATCAGTTGCAACAAGAGGATGTAAATAAGCAGCAGACTCATAATCAAGCAACCACATCCTCTCCTCCGTTCCCAGAACGATTAGTCATACCTCGACCCATACAATATCCTGACTTTGACATTCTGGGAGAATTACCAAATCTGTACATAAAAATCCCATTCCTCCAAGCCATTCAAGACATTCCTATATACGCAAAAACTATCAAAGAGTTGTGCATAAAGAAACCAAGGAGGAATATAACAAATAATCCAAGAGTCCAAGTAGTCGGTACTTTATCTGACTTATTATCTGGGAAAGAAACACCCATTAAATATGAAGACCCGGGAAATCCAATTATAACTGTTCAAATTTATGGTCAGACCCTGTCTAATGCCTTAGTTGATCTAGGAGCTGCAATTAATATTTTAACAACTACTACTTGCCAAAAGCTCGGCATTACATCTGTAGAACCCACCTCTACTTTGTTAGAATTGGCTGACCGATCTGTGGTCAGACCAGAGGGTACTCTACATGATGTCATGGTCTCTGTGGATTCCTGGGAGTATCCAACCGATTTCCTGATAATTAATCCAAAAACCCGACTTGATGGACACCCGCTAATTTTAGGTAGACCTTGGCTTGCCACTGTCGATGCCTACATTGGCTGCCGGCAGGGAAATATGACCATAACCAGAGGACCGAATAGCAAGAATTTAGTTCTATATCCTCCAGCGCAACCAAGTGTCACAATAATCAAAACTAATAAGCACCCTGTATCATACCTTACTGATAACATCAGATCTCCATTAACTATACAAGAGGCACTTGATTTTAAAGACCAAACAGAAGATGATGCCATTAATAATTTCATTAGTCAAACTGAATCTCGCACACAGTGTCACATGATAGAAGCAACATTTGATAATGAATTGGAGGAAGATCCTCTGAAAGATACGCATGACCAAACGATACCTGTTACTTCTGTTGCAAATAGTAAAATTGTGGAAATTGAACCGGGAAAAACTTTAAACATCAATGCCAATCTCACGCCTGAACAAGAAACAAATCTCATCCATCTGTTAACAAAATATCAAGAAGCATTTGCATGGGATTACCCTGATATGAAAGGAATCGATCCCCAATTATGTACACACCACATTTATATAGAAAAATATGCCAGACCTGTTCGTCAGCCGCAAAGGAGACTTAATCCTCATCTAAAGGATGTGGTAAAAGCTGAACTTCAGAAACTTTTAGATGTCAATTTTATCTATCCTATTTCTGATAGTAAATGGGTCTCTCCGCTTGTGGTGGTACCAAAAAATAATGGAAAATGGAGAATCTGTGTGGATTATAGGGAACTAAATAAGGCAACACAGAAAGATCATTTTTCTCTCCCATTCATAGACCAAGTATTAGATACTTTAGCAGGAAAGAAATTCTTTTCTTTCCTGGATGGCTTCAGTGGATACAATCAGATTCAGATTGCCCCTGAAGACCAGGATAAAACTACTTTTACTTGTCCTTGGGGAACATTTTCCTATCGAGTTCTACCTTTTGGCCTATGTAATGCTCCTGCCACATTCCAAAGGGCTATCCTTAGCATTTTTGCAGATTTAATAAATGATGGACTTGAAGTTTACATGGATGACTTTACACCATATGGAGATGATTTTGATCCAGCACTAGATACCCTAGAAAAAGTCCTACAACGCTGCATTACTACCAGGCTTTGCTTAAGCCACGAAAAATGTTTCATGATGATGACTGAAGGACTTATCCTAGGACATTATGTTTCAGCAGTCGGCATTTAGGTAGACACGGCCAAAATCCAAATACTTTTGCTCATTCCCACTCCTACTACTCAAACAGAGGTACGCAGCTTTCTTGGATTTTTTGGTTATTATAGACGATTTATAGAACATTATTCGCACATTGCTGCTCCTTTATATGCACTAACTGGTAACGTTGATTTTCTTTGGACAGAAAAATGTGACCGTGCTTTCGAGGATTTAAAGAAGCTCGTATCCACAGCCCCAGTCCTTCGAGGACCAAACTGGGACCTACCGTTCCAGATATCATCTGATGCCTCAGATACAGCCATTGGCGCAGTCCTTGGGCAAGAAGAGGATAAAAAACCATATGCTATCTATTACATCAGCAAAAATTTATCCCCTGCTGAATTAAATTACACTGTTACTGAAAAAGAATTCCTAGCTGTAATACATGCTGTCAATAATTTTAGACATTATATTACAGGCTATCCTGTTATCTTGTATACAGACCATTCTGCCATAAAATATTTAGCAAATAAGCCTGTCACAAATGCCAGAGTAACTAGATGGTTGATTTTATTGCAGGAATTCGATATCACAATCAAGGATCGGCCTGGCAAAGAAAACCTTGTAGCCGATTTTCTTTCGAGAATACCAAAACCAATCGATGCAGCAGCAGTTGAAGATCAATTTCTGGATGAGCACCTGTTTGCTGTTGCCGTTCAAATACCCTGGTATGCTGATGTTGCCAATTACCTCGCAGTAGGTAAACTACCAAAACACTTAACCCCTAATGAGTGCAAGCAGATTGTTCAGAAGAGTGCTCGATTCTCGTGGATTGGGGGCTATTTGTTTCACACAGGGGCAGACATGCATATCAGGCGATGTGTTCGAGAAGATGAAATATTTGACATCCTAAAAGCCTGTCATGATGGACCGTGTGGTGGACACTTCGCTGAGCATAGAACTGGACATAAAGTATTGCGGACAGGATATTACTGGCCTACGATTTTCAAAGATGCAAAGAAATTTGTCCAAGCCTGTGACAGCTGCCAGCGAGAAGGACGACCTGGTCAAGCTGATGAGATGCCTCTGAAACCATAGTTAGTCATTGAACCATTCGAGCGATGGGCTCTTGATTTCGTTGGACCCATCAACCCATCATCAAATCAGAAAACATATATCTTGGTGGCAACAGAATATGTCACCAAATGGGTTGAGGCAGAAGCATTGCCAAGAGCCACAGAGGACTCTGTCATCCAGTTCTTGTTCCATCTATTTGTACGTTATGGCCTTCCCAGGGAAATAATTACAGATGGAGGACCACAATTTGTTGGGCATAAATTAGCTGCAACACTCAATAATTATCACGTCCAGCATAAAATCACTACTCCATATCACCCACGGGCGAATGGGCAGGTAGAAAGTAGCAATAAGATAATAGAATCAACCCTAACGAAAACCATTGCGTCACATAGGCGTGATTGGGCTACCCGACTACCTGAAGCACTCTGGGCCTATAGAACAACATGGAGAAGCACCACCGGTTACTCACCTTATCAATTAGTGTTTGGAAAACAACCCATTTTTCCCATAGAATTCGAAATCCAAACATTACGGACAGCACGGGAAGTTGGCCTAGATCTAAGCGAGGCACAAATCAATCGACTACAGCAGATCAATGAATTGGACGAAATTAGGCTCTCTGCACTGCAAAATACAGCATTGATTCAACAGCAGCGAGCTAAATGGCATGATGCGCTCATCAAAAACAAAGTCTTCCACGAGGGAGACTGGGCTCTGTTATACGACTCTCGGTTTCAAGACTTCCCTGGAAAACTTCAGACTCGATGGTTGGGACCATACGAAATCCAGAAGGTGCATGACAATGGAACCCTTACTCTAATTACCATTGACGGTTCTGGATATGCATTCAAAGTAAATGGCCACCGAGTTCGTCTCTATCGCAAACCACTCACTCGGGAATCCTTCTGCCAGCAGCTACGCCGAGACACTGATATGGAGATTTTAGGAGAGGAAGAGGAATCTTCCTCACCTGTAATTCATTAAGAAATTCATTTCTTTTTACAATTTGTACATAAGTTCTTGTCTTTGAGTCGTTTTTGTACATATGTTTGAATTAAATGTTTTCTTGTCATTTTTGCTGTTCCTTTTTCAAAAGGAACGGCACTGCGATGTGTTTGCTGTCCCTTTTCCAAAGGCGCAGCATATTTTGATTTCTGTTGTTCCTTTTCCAAAGGAACGGCATTTTTCCGTCTTTTGTTGTTCCTTTTCCAAAGGAACAACATTTTTAGTTGCTGTTGTTCCTTTTTTTTCAAAGAAACAACATTCTTTTGTTGTTGTTGTTCCTTTTTCAAAGGAACGGCATTTTGAGTGTTTTTATAGTATTTTTATTTTTGCTGTTCCTTTTTCAAAGGAACGGCATTTGCATTTTTGCGATCTATCGTCCTTCGTTGTTTCTTTTTCAAAAGGAACACCACTAGCATACTTTTGCTCTCCTTGTGAAACAGCTTATTCCCTTTGCTGATCTAAATTGAGGATGCTTCTTGCCCGTATTCTTTCAAGTCTTTAAGATACAGCTATGTACTTGTGCAATGAATATAAAATCACAACATACCGAAATCCGCAAACCATAAATCGCTATATTTATAAGGCTCTGCATTGGTAAGAGGACAAAAGGAAGGACATACTTATTTCTTATCTTTTGTTGTCATTGTTTTACTAATTTTGCCCTGATTGGTTATCTTTATCATGCTGATCCCTTTAACCCTCTTTGATTATTATTTAGGAATAAGAGCAAAGGGCTTATATCTTCCTATTGAGATGATAAGAATTCTTCCACCATTCCTACTCTTAAGGAGTGTTGAACCACCCTTTGTGTATAAATAAGGAAAAGTACTCTATGAAAAAGAAAAAAATATGTGAACATGATATGTGAGATGTCAAATGCAGGATAGGGGGTCTCATCAAGAGCCAGCCTACCATGATCATGAGGATGGAAGTGAAGTGGCATTCCCACTATGGCCACCACACCAGGGATATGGTCCAAAAGGTATATCAAATAATCGAACCTTGGAACAGGAGGTCTCATCATGAGTCGGCCTGCCCACTTTTCGCTCCTTCCTCGTGAATGGCATTATGGTTAACTGGTCACCAAGCCAGCATAATGGTCTACACTTTGACATAACAACATTCCTAAGTATACAAAAAGGATCATGGTTCCAAGGGTGAAAAAACAACTCTGCCAAGGTTATGGACACCTGTCGGCAGCAGAGCACTGTTAATGGTATTGAAGTCACCTTGGTTACACCAATGGGCAAGATACTAATACTCTTTTGTTTCTTATATCCTAGGAACTAATCATATATTATTTCCCGATTTATACATCGCATGAACATTTATTATCACCAATCATGGCAAAGGAAGTGACCATGACCACTTGAGATTTGGCAAATACGACAGACGTCCTATCCACTAGCCTCATATCATAACACAGCAGCCTCTTACGTAATACGCGATCAACTCTCCGCCTCGATTTCGGTAATTCGTTGTCTTTCTAAACATGGCATAATTTCATACGCTGTTCCTTTATGACTCGGTTACAGATCGGGTGCTGCTCCTTTATTTGATGGCTGGGATAGCCTATCATATTGCGGGGGGGGGGAGGTTAACCTCATTATTCCCTGAATTACATGTCAGCTCACTATTCGGGAAAGATAGTGTACGATGGTATGCCATGGCTTAACGGCATGACATTTCTATTTTTACACAAGTTGCTGTTCATAATCCATTTCTGTTGCATACTCTGTGTTTCTTTTTTTCTTGAAATCTTGCGATTATCACCCTCTCTGTGTTTCAAACAGCACAAGCAGTTGTTGTTCCATTTAGGACTGATATTCGTGTTAAAATAGAAAGGGATGATATGAGGACCAGTGACAAGAAAATCCAGACAGAGGCACCACCCTCAGGGGTAATAAGGGTTCTGAACTCCAAACAGCGTAATAAGAAAGTTCAGGTAAAACTCCCGGCCTCCACTGACCTATGGAAAAAAGATCCGAAAACAAGAACCTTGCATAAGATGATGAAGCAAGCCCAGCAAGAAGCCGAACAAATTAGAGAGCAAATGGTCCCTCGAGAGAAATATGAAGAGTTACAGCAGCAACTAAGGGACGTCAATCAATCCACAAGCCAGGCCTTTGAAGGGTGGCGAAAGGAACAAGAGGAAGTTGCAAAGGTAACCCGTAGACTAGATACTGTTATCAAGCAGATGGATACCTTGTGTTCTTTATACAATGACGTTTTAGCATGTAGGGCCCTTGCTAAAAACTATGCTTTGTTTTTATTAGAACGGTATTTACAATTAAAAATAAAAGCTGTTAAAGCAGGCGCCCCTATACAAATCAACACTGTCAATGACTTTATAGACTGCTGTAAACATTATGGGGTGAAGGTCCAGAGATTGCTGTGTGAAATTTATTTGCATGACCTCGTGCTAGATCAGGAGACTGAGTTGAACCCTGGCCCTTTTGTTGGAGACATCCAATTACAAGCATTCATTTCATTCGGGGTTAATCAGATTAAGTGGCTCAAAGCCTATAATACTTTCCAGAGGCAGGAAAATGGCCTAGATTTACGGGTAAGGGCTGAGCCTAGGAACCCAGTGCGGTTGTGGAAAGCACATAGAAACCCTCATGAGGGACTCACGGGTGTCATTGAACGTTAGGACCCAGCCATGAGGCACTCATTCGACGAGTTTAGAATATTTTCTTTCCATCAAAAGACCTCGCCATTGATGCGGCAAATTTCGGTGCCGAATCTCTAATCCAAACATCATTTCCGGGGAACCGTTTAAGTATGAGAATTTTGAATTAGGCGCAACCGTTTGAACCTCTATGGCGAGAGCATTTTGAAACGGGGCCATCTTTGGTTAGGATATAGATTTCGCAAATCAATTGTTGGCACCTACCTGGATATCAAATACAATGAGATGCACGAGGGGCAGACGAGGTCAGTTCTTTGACTATCTAGTCACTCATCATAGGCACATGAAGCCTCGCGCAGAGATTCCTTCTCCGGCCTATTCTCTCAGGTTGCCTTGCATGTCAACTACAATGTTTTCATGAGGACATGAAACAAGGTAAACGAGGGGGTGTGGGTACTAAAGCTATGCTTTTGATGATAATTCCGGTGGCTTTTAGTAGAATTTGTAAACCTTTTGCATCATGAATTTGGAAAATAATAAAGAATTATAACAAAACATGTGAGAGTTGATATACAAGACTGCTTAGCTGAAATTGTTTTTTTTGTGCGAGGAAAAGGTGAAAACGAGGAGTTGCCATTCAAAAGGAAAGGACAAAGACGAGATTGACGATGTCCCTTTGAAGGGGAACCGAATGCAAACAAGGCTAAGCGGATCAAAGCAAATCGGCTCGGAAAAGGAGAAGACACCGGCTCGGCGGAGAAAAGAAAGAAAAGATGAAGGATTAACGGTTTAGCGAATCCCTCAGATCTTTGATCTGAATCATGCTATTTATCTTGTTACTTGGACATCTCCGCCATCACCTTTATATAAAGGGACAACTGTTAGCTTGAGGATATACTTCTTATGTAATTTCTGTTAAAAATCAACTTTGATCATCGAGTCTGCGTTGAGGAAACTGGTTCATTGTACTTTTGTCTTATGCATTAATATAAGCTTGGTGATTATCTCATTTACACGTACGGATTAACTTGGGCGGTGTACCTTGGAGCTAAGGGCCCGGCCCCGGAAGGACACTTGCTTACGTATCACTACGATTTGATTTGCGTGGTTTGCTTATCGTTGTTATTCGGTAATCTGATATGCTTTATAAGTTGCTATTACATGCTCTGTTAAGATTAAAATCATTAAGGTTTTTACGGATAGAATTGTGTATTGACCCTGCGCATTATGTTGCGGTCATTTCGAGTTGATTGCATGTTATTAGTCTTAATCGAATATTCTTGCTGATGCATTCTGAGAGCTTTTGTCTTGGAACATTCATGTCATAGATTCATATGAAGTTGTGTTCTTCATGATTGTTGGATTCGAAATAATGCGATTTCTATTTGGAAGCATAGTTGTATCCTTTGTTAATTAAGATTGATCAGATTACTATTCAGTGTTGTGTGCGTATATGATTCCTGAGTGCTATTCGAGAATTTATCAATAGTTAGTCTTTGTTCCATTAGTGTGTTCTGTGATTTGCCTTAAGAGTGAAAGATTGTTATTTGATTGCGAAGAGTGCATTTGGTTTAATAGATTAAGTTTGGTTGCTATTTCCTTGAGACTTAGTTGTTCGATTCTTTGTTCCATTCCATTCAGTTCTTCCATTCAATTCTTTATTCTTCATTCTATTTTATATACGTTCTATTTACTCGCATTTGTTGTTTTGGTGTGAGAGACAATCTAAAGTTGTAGTGAGCCCGGCATTCAACTGTCTAGCTCCAGACCCATGATGCATGCTCTAATTTCCTTTCCATCGGTTTCCAAAGGGATGAGTTGTATATTTGCCAAACCCTTGGTGATAAGCTACCTAGTTTTGAATGTGTGATTTATTCTTTTGAAGTAACTTAGTTATAGATAAGCATCAGATTTACTCTTGTATTTTTTAAACAACGTACTACTAACATTACTCCTAACAAGTGATAGCCTCGAGTGAGACCTCTTTGGAATAAAAAAACGCTCCGGATTGACATATTAATGTGAGGTAATTAAAGTGAAAAGACCCTTTTTTATAGCTTTACAATTCTCTTCAACTCTCTTTAATTAAATTTACATTACTCTCTTCTTCTCTCACTCCTTTTTCGTCAACTCTCTCCCCTTGGATATTACCCTGTTTTATACAAAAATAGTTTCATGACTATTTGTATTCCACTGGGAATTCAAAATGGACAGCCATGTTTCTTTGCCTTCTGCCTTCTCATCTCTTTTCAGCTCACTCAGAAAAATGTAACTGTAGGTGCTTATTTTAATATTACAGTGGGATATTTGCTCTCTTCCAGAGACTTGCCAATGCATCACAACAATATAAATTTAAATAAAACATTTACTAATGCCCGAACCAGAGAACTCCAAATACCCATTTTGTCTCTAGTTTCACACAAGATTTTGTCTTTTCTTTGACTGTGTCTGTCTTTTCTGTGACTGTGTTTTATCTCTTTTCAGCTCTGTTTGCTCTTCTGTCCTTTGCTGTGGTGTAACTGTTGCATACATGTAACTGTGCCTTTTATATCAGTGTATTTTATATAAATATGTAACCGCTGGCAATAAGTCTGGGCAAATTCCAGCCCTTTACACACAACAAGTGTCTTGTTGATGTGGTGAGTTCCGCAGGCCGGAACATACATATATTACAATTGTATTATATTGACAATCGCCCTCCCGTTACGTTGAGGCCCGTGGGTCTACATACCACACAACTTATTTTAATATCATCGCAACCATCGGTTTATATATATAACCCAACTTTCATTACACTAACGGTCTTTTAATATGCCTTTAAATCAACTCTCGGCATCCTTATATAAGGTTTTAACAAGAAACTGCCGCTTCTACTATAATCAATGACTAATCTTGATAATACTTAACAAATGCTCTTTCGGGCCCACCTGACACGCTTTTTGATGCATTGATTCTCCTTTGATTGCGATTGATCGCTCCTGCTCCGATTGCGATTGATCTCTCCTGCTCCGATTGCGATTGATCACTGTTCACTGTTCTTTGCCGATGCGATTGACTAATATCGATGTGATTGGGATTCAAATTTTATTAATCAAATTTTATAAGCCCATCGGGTCTGGGCTTCCAATCGCAATCGCAACTCTTATATTCTCCGATGCGATTGGCTTGTTCCGATGCGATCATGTCGGACTTCAAAAACTTGTTACTCATGGTTTATAAGCCCATCTGCCGAGGCTTCAATCGCACCGCAAAGTCATTTAATATATGTCTCACACGCTCTTATAATCTCCGAAGCAATTAGCCGGAATTCAAATATATATAAACCATTGTTTATACACCCATCGGGTCTGACCTTTTAATCACAAACACAAGTCTTTTAATATGTGTTGCGATTGGCCACTGTTCATTGTATTTTTCCGATGTGATTGGGAAAGGACTTCAAACACGTTTGAATTATAATTCATACCTCCATCGGGTCCGAACTTCCAATCACAATCGCAACTCATATATTCTCCAATGCGATTGACCAGTGCTGATGCAATTAGACCTGGAACTCAAAAATATATTAACCAAGATTTATAGACCCGTCGGATCCGAACTTCAATCGCAATCGCAACTTCCTGTTGGTTACATGTTCCGCTGCCCTTGCGATCTCCGATTGCGATTGGGGAGGGGTCCCACCTTATAAAACTTTGTTTTATGCGCTCCACTTATATAACATAATATATATGCCTTGGACCTTTGCAACATACGTAATGCGTGACATTTATATGTAAGATGATGGATATATATATATATATATATATATGTATCCTCCATCGGGGTAGACGATTCCCGGAATAATATTTGTGTTGTATAACGCCAGTTGGAGTGTGTGATTCCCGGAATATGGTTCTGTATTATATGCATTGCATTGCCACTGGAGTGAAGCGATTCCCGGAAATAAGTTTTATATATGCTTATATATAATTTTGTCATTGGAGGGCGATTCCTAATTTTATAATGTACTCTTCTTCGTATCTGTTTTCTCGTCGCGCACCGTTTGAGAGTGCAATTCTTGAATTTTATAACCGTCTCTCGCCTCTCGTTCGTCGTTTCTCGTTTTGCCGTCGTCGTCTGTATCTTCGATAACGGTTCTTCACTGTGCTTCTATGACTATTACATTTTGACTTTCTTCTTGCTGCCTCTATTGCTTTCGTTGTGCCTCTTTTTCCTTCCTCTACTTCAGCGCTGCCTGCTCGAGAAAAGGCTCTCCTTTTGCTACCTATGTTACTTTTGTCTCTTCCTTTCTGCTATATCTGTTGTCTTAGTTTCTTTGTGCTCCTTCCTCTGTTGCATCTATAGAATCCACTCCACCTGTTATACTTGTAGCAAATCCTATGAGGCTCCGATCTTCTATGCCTTCAATTCAATAGTTCTTTTCTTCAACTTCAAACTTTGCTACATTCTGCAGAATGAATTGATGTATTCTCCCCAACAGTGCTTTACAGACTTCCCACTTGAATAATTGTTCCTCATCACTCTGTCTCATTCCTCAGCTATTAAATGGCCCTCTTCTACTGTCCTCACTACTTTGCAGCACCTCATCTGACTCCTGCTGCCTTTGTTTCTTCTATGCTCTACTTGTCTTATGCTCTCTTTGTTTCATCTGCTCCACCCTCCTTTTGCTGCCTTTGCTTCTTAAATGACCCCGTCTCGGCCGTCGACTTCCTCTACATCTTGTCGCTTATGTCGCTTCTCTTGTCTTGTTGTCGCCTCGTGTGTTCCTCCTTTTGCCATCTCCTTTGCCTTGGTTCTACCTCGTGTGCTCCTCCTTTGTCATCTCTTTTTCCATCAATGACAACATTTCCAACAGTCTCCCCCTTTGGAACTGATGGCAACACATCCACCGATACCAATGCTTCCTCCAAGTCTTCCTCTACCTAGCTTCTTTTAGAAGACCCTTTCTTCTATTACCTGATTTTCCTGCCCCTTTGACATCAATGGAAAAGGGTTGCACATTTCTTAGTGTAGATTCTGTGTTTTCATTTCTTCTCTTTGATTTGTGTTTAGACCTTCTTCTTCTGAATTTGTACCCTACTGCTCCAAACTGGTGTAAAAGAGTTGTTGAGAGAACACTTTTGGGGATTATTGAACTTGTCTACACACATTAAGTCGATACCATTCCAAAGCATAGACTCCTTGCACTTGTATAGAGAGTAGTTGATGACAGCGATATATAATCAGACTTGTATAATAAGAGATGCATTATTGGATCAAGACTTAAAGATTGTGAATGCTCCAAGTGGCATATTAGGCTTGCTTCAACTATACTTCAGTCTATATTTGATGTAGTGCGCCAATACATTTCTATTTAGAAAGATTGTAGATGAGATAAGTCTTCTTCTGCAATACACATCTATAGACAACATCTGTTTATTTGTTATGATGCCAATATATCTTTTGTTGCTGTGGTTCACCTGTACTACTTGTTGTTTGTAATCTGTGCTAGACTACTGACGTGGATAATACACTTCAAGACTGAAAGGTCCTTGTTGTTGTTGTGAACAATGAATCAAACTAGAGCTTATAGATTATTGTAAGAATAGGCAATATCTTTCAATATTAGAGACTTATGACTTTCACTGCTTACACACTCTTCCAAAATAAACCCTGCAAATCCTTTGTGCTTGAGGTTCTTTTTCCATAGTTCTTTGATCTTGAGGACCTGTACCATATTGCTGCTCCATGATAACTCTAGATATTCTATTGATAGATATGCTACTTGTACCTAGTACCAATTGATATTACCTTGATAAACCATGCAGAGATTTCATTTTAGCTTGCACATGAACCCATAGTTTCTACTATTGATCTTCCCACTGTTCACACCAACAATCATCAATATACTAAATCTGATCTTGGAATCATTAAGCTGCTACTTATTTTGTCTTCCTGATTTGAAAGAATGTCACTGCATTTTATTTTTTATGACAGTTCCAGAATCACTGTTGCTTTATACATTGCTTTATATACCAATTCAACTGTTACTATGGCTTCTTGATGCCTTTTTAATAATCGCAACCAGACTTCATAACAAACCTTTGAAGATTTGAATATACCACTCGCTTTATAGTTCGCCGCCCGACCTTGTATTAATACTCCATGCTTTGAAAAACAAACTTTATAATAATACTTTCGGACTAGCCCACCTATGCACTGTACCTCCTCTATCTTCTGCGCACTTTTATTAAAATTCGCGTATCTTCATCGAATAGTCACCACCGGATGTCCCCTTTTCAAATCAACGGTCCTGAAATTCGCCTGTCCCTTGAGATCGACATTAACTTGCTAAATCACAGTTAAACGTAGATTATTTGTACCACCTATGCCACGTGTCAACAATCTTATGGAATAGATAGCCCTCTAGATAATACTACCTCCGTACCAAAAGTGGTGCGAAATAATCCGGAAAATATAAGTGGTTTTGCTATAGTGTTTCACCAAGGTTCCGGTCTTCTTTATTAAATAGTCGTTTTTCAGTATATTATAATGATTCGAACCCACTCACGAAGGTTTCGCTCCACCATTCACATTGTGCATTTGACTATGGTTCCGCTTCACCATTCACAACCCTTGCACCATACATAACCTTTGCCGATTTCCACCATACATAACACGGTTTCGATTATTCTTATGCAGAGGTTTCTTATGCATTTCTTATCAATATTCTTCTACAGGGTCTCATTCATACGGAATTCTCGTCACAGGATTTAACTAGTCAAATGCCTTGGCTGCCTCTGTTCTCCTTCTAACAATTTTGCTGGCTATTGTGAGTTTCAGATGGTCTTCTTCTTCCATAGATCTCTGTTAGAGAAACTTCCTCTCTCTTACTGATCTCATAGCTTCGTTTTCATTCGAAGGAGCTCTTCTTAGACTACTTTCATGGGGTCTATATATGAACTACTCTCCCCCTGAGATGTTGCTTCATATCCATAACTGGTTGGATATTTGCTTTGTTTCCTAGAGTAGCTCCCCCTGAGACTATGCTAGATTCATTATGTTATGGAGATAATAGGCTCTCCCTTTCTCTTTTCTTTCCATACTTTATTGAGGTTCTTCATAATGACTGCTCTTCCTTTTGATTCATAGTTTTGATTGATCTGTTTTGATTTCATCATATGTCTAGAGTTCTTTAAAATATATGGCAGATTACAGTCCTTTTCTTTGTAGCCAAGCTTGAGGCATACATAACATTTTATTTGACCAAGGTGCATTTGAGCAGATGTATAATATTTTGTTCCTCTTCTTGAATACATTTTACAATCAACAATTTTATGTCCAAAATTATTGCATGCATAACAATAGCCATGAAAATGATTTGTGTACCTGGTGAAAGATTGTCTTGTCCATTTGCTTGCTTGAGGAATTCCTCTCTTTTGTTGCATCCTTTGCTGGTTGGATTGGATTGGCTTTGTATTACAATATGCTGCATTATGTCCTGGTTTATGAAAAGAGAAACATGTGCTATTTTTCATAGGAGGGAGAAACCTCCTTTGACATCTTCCAAATTTTTTCATTTCATCTTTAGGAGCATGTGAGCCTTTAGCACCTGATTGTTTCATCCTCTCCTTCTCTATTCTTTCATGTTGCTGCTTGATTATGTTTATTTCTTTACAGCTCATGTTCCTGCTGGCTTCTGCTTCTGTAGGAGTTTGCTGAGCTACTTCAATGTTCTTTACATCTTTTACAAAAATGATTTTCTTGTTGTCTTCTACCTTGGGCTTACTAGTTTCTCCTTCATATCCTATCCCAGCCTTTATGAGAGGTGACATTTGTTCATTTAGAATCCGATCCAACCTGCCCGCAGCCTTTCATTAGAGGTGTATTCATTAATATTTCTCTTTGGTTTTTTTCTAAGTTCTTTCTTAGGCTCTCACTACTTCTTCTTCCAATCTTTCACATTATCGATTTTTCTCTCTAGTTTGTTGCAAACAGAGTGTCTTTCTTACTTTCTTTGCCTCTTCAACTGTTTTCTAAAGTGAATAATTTATTTCGTCTCTATATTCTCCCTCATCACATATTTGCACCACTGTCTTAAGGTCTTTGTTTTCATTCTTCAATCTTTCTATTTCAGTCAAAGCAGTGTCAAGCTTGGGTTTTTCTTCATTTGCAATTCCTTCATGGTTCTCACTACTATTCACACCAGCAGGTACCTCATTTGATTGAATATTTTCCTTTTGACATGAATTTTTCTTCTTCTTGATTCTCTTCTCCTTCTTGACAATGAAATCCTCGGTGTCTAGTCCATGGATGAAATGCAATCTGTCCTAGATTTCTTTTGCAGAGTCTAGATCCATTATCAACTCAAGGTCCTTGTTATAAAGCCTGTCATATATCACACATTTTGCCTTGGCATTCCTCTGTTGTTCTTTCACCGTGGGGGAGTCTGTGCAATAACCATCACATACAAGCTTCCATACTTCAGGTTCATAAGCCAATAATCTTGTTTTAACCTTATCTCTCCATTCAAGAAAGTTTGTTGTATTTAACACAGATTCATTTTGATAGTCCATGACTTAACCAGATCTCCTTCAAGCTATTAAGCTTACACCAAAGGAACCTAGCTTTGATACCAATTGTTGAACTCTTAGTTAAACTGAGAGGGGGGGGGTGAATTAGTTTAACACATTCATGGAATTTTAAAACTTTTCCTTTAAAACTTATTTTACTTTATTAACACCTTCATTTCATGATTAACATAATGTGTGAGCAATCTTTATTTATGAGCAACAATTAATAAGCATATTAGATAATGTACCAGCAGTCTTAATATGTTAGCAGCAAGTATTAGTAGAATAGATATATCATATAAACACATAGACATCATGCACATAGACACCAGATATACGTGGAAACCTTACAAGGAGAAAACACATCTTATTATTGTTGTGATGCAAAAGGCAAGCTCCAACTCTCTCACCACCGATTTTCTCGTTGTGCACCAACCTACAAAAGAGGCCCAACCCCACCTGGCAAGCTACAACTTGCAAGGAAGCTCCAACTCCCATCTATTTTCACAGCACCGCCCAGATGAGGCTCCGCCTACCGCCTACAACCCATTTTATCAAGCTACAACTTGATGTGGAAGCACCAACTCCTATCTATTTTCTGCAGGCACCAACCTACAGGAGGCTCCTACCTCAGTCAGCTACAATTGACATCTATCAAGCTACAACTTGATAGGGAAGCTCCAACTTCCTTACTTTTTCAAAAGAAAAACACTTGCTGATTTACATTGGATATCAGCTCTGTTCTGTACCTTATTCTCTGTTGTTCATCAAATCTTATATCAGACCTGCATCATCTCTGCTCAGCCCCTTCTTCTTCTTTGCTCAGCTCCTCCTCATTCACATTCTTCTTGCAGCCTGCTTATTCTCTTCAACTCTCTTTAATTCTGCTGCATACTCTCTTCTTCTCTCACTCCTTTTTTTTTTTCGTCGACATTCACCCCTTGGATATTACCCTGTTTTATACAAAAATAGCTTCATGGCTTTTTGTATTCCACTGGAATTCGAAATGGACAAACTCATGTCTCTTGCTCTCTGCCTTCATCTCTTTTCAAATTTCACCTAAAAATGTAACCGTAGGTGCTTATTTTAATATTACAGTGGGATATTTGCTCTCTTCCGGAGACTTGCCAATGCATCACAAAAATATAAATTTAAATAAAACATTTAGATTCAAATTTAAATGAGAACTCCAGCTCACTCGTTTTGTCTCTTGGCTTGCTGCGCATTTGTCTTTTCTCTGACTGTGTCTTTGTCTTTTCTGTGACTGTGTTTTATCTCTTTTCAGCTCTGTTTTCTCTTCTGTCCTCTACTGTGGTGTAACTGCTACATACGTGTAACTGTGCTTTTATATCTGCTGACTGTAATTTGGAGGAACTCCAATCCCTTTTATGCCATTAGTGTCTTGTTAATGTGGAAGCTCCGCAAGCGGAATGAACATAGATCACAATTGTTGTATATTAACAATCGCCCTCCCGTTAAGCTGAGGCATATACATACAACCCACAGACCACGCAACACATCTTTAATACAATCGTCTTTTATATATATAACAGCGCCTTTTAACTTAAATCAACTCTCGGCATCCTTATATAAGGTTTTAACAAGCAACTGCCGCTTCTAATAAAATCAATGAATAATCTTGATAAGACTTAAAAAATGCCCTTTCGGGCCCACCTGACACGTTTTCGATGCATTGATTCTCCTCTAATTACGATTGATCGCTCCTGCTCCGATTGCGATTGATCGCAATCGCAACTTCAAATACTCCGATGCGATCGGTCACTGTTCATTGATATTTGCCGATGCGATTGGGACTCAAATTTTTATTAATCAAAGTTTATAAGTCCATCGGGTTCGGGCTTCAATCGCACGCAACTCTTATATTCTCCGATGCAATTCGGTTGTTCCCGATGCGATCATGTTCGTGACTTCAAAAAACTTGTTACTCATGGTTTATAAGTCCATCGGGTTCGGGCTTCAATCACAATCGCAAGTCATTTAATATATGTTATGACGCTCTTATAATCTCCAATACGATTAGCCGAAATTCAAATATATATAAACCATCGTTAATACACCCATCGGGTCCGAACTCTTAATCGCAATTGCAAGTCTTTTAATATGTGTTGCGATTGGGCACTGTTCATTATATTTTGCCGATGCGATTGAGAAAGGACTTCAAACACGTTTGAATTATAATTCATACCTACATCGGGTCCAGACTTCCAATCGCAATCGCAACTCATATATTCTCCGATGCGATTGACCAGTGCTGATGCGATTAGACCTGGAACTCAAATATATATTAGCCATGATTTATAGACCCATCGGGTCCGAATTCTCATCGCAGTCGCAATTTTCTGTGGGTTACATGTTCCACCGCTCTTGCACTCCGCTTGGGGAGCGGTCCCACCTTATAAAACTTTGTTTTATGTGCTCCACTCTATATAACATAATATATATGCCTTGGACCTTGCAACATACGTAATGCGCTGCAATTTATATCTAAGATGATGGATATATATATATATATATATATATATATATATATATATATATATATATATATATATATATATATATATATATATATATATATATATATATATATATGTATCCTCCATCGGGGTAGACGATTCCCGGAATAATATTTGTGTTGTATAACGCCGGTTGGAGTGTGCGATTCCGGGAATATGGTTCTGTATTATATGCATTGCATTGCCGCTAGAGTTAAGCGATTCCCGGAATAAGTTTTGTATATGTTTATATATATTATTTGCCGCTGGAGTGAAGCGATTCCCAGAATTTTATAACAGCTCTCTGCCTCTGTCTCTGCCTCTGCTGCGCTGGTTGGAGAGTGCGATTCCTGGAATTTTATAACTGCTCTCTGCCTCTGTCTCTGTCTCTGTCTCTGCTTCTGTTGCTCTGCCTCTGTCTCTATCTTCCGATAACGGTTCTTCACTATGCTTCTATGACTGTTACATTTTGACATTCTTCTTGTTGCCTCTATTGCTTTCACTGTGCTTCTTTTTCCTTCCTCTGCTTCAGCGCTGCCTTCTTTGCCTGAGTGCTGCCTCCTTTGCTGCCTCTGTTACTTCTTTGTCTCTTCCTTTCTGCTATAGCTGCTGTCTTAGTTTCTTTGTGCTCCTTCCTCTGTTGCATCTATAGAATCCACTCCACCTATTATACTTGTAGCAAATACTATGAGGCTCTGATCTTCTATGCCTTCAATTCAATAGTTCTTTTCCTCAACTTCAAACTTTGCTACATTCTGCAGAATGAATTGATGTATTCTCCCCAATAGTGCTTCATAGAATTCCCACTTGAATAATTGTTCCTCATCACTCTGTCTCATTCCTCAGCTATTAAATGGCCCTCTTCTACTGTCCTCACTACTTTGCAGCACCTCATCTAACTCATGCTGCCTTTGTTTCTTCTATGCTCTACTTGTCTTATGCTCTCTTTGTTTCATCTGCTCCTTAATTCTCCTTTTGCTACCTCTTCTTCTTTAAATGACCCTGTCTCTGCTACTTGACCCTCTCTACATCTTGCTGCTATGCTTCTCTCTTTGTCTTGTTGCTGCCTCAGGTGTTCCTCCTTTGCCATCTCCTTTGCCTTGTTGCTGCATCAGGTGTTCTTCCTTTGCCATCTCCTTTGCCATCAATGACAACATTTCCAACACAAGAAGGGACATTGATTTTACTATTGAATTGGTGATAGGAGCATCACTGATTTCAAGGGCACCTTACAGAATGAGCATACCAGAATTGACCGAGCTAAATATGCAATTACAGGAATTGTTGGATAAGGGGTATATTCTACCAAGTGTGTCTCCTTGGCGAGCACATGTGCTGTTAGTGAAGAAAAAATATGGAACCATGTGAATGTGCATGGATTATCGACAACTCAATAAATTAACTGTAAAAATAAATAACCATTACCATGGATTGATGACCTTTTCGATGAGGTGAAGGTGGCCACTATATCTTCAAAGATTGACTTGAGATTAGGTTATCACCAGATCTAGATAAAGGATTAATACATCCACAAAACTACCTTCCATACCAGGTACGGGAATTATGAATTTGAGGTACTACCATTTGGGTTGACTTACGCACCAGCAACGTTTATGAGGCTGATGAATGGTATATTTCACCCCTTCTTGGAAAATTTTGTATTAATATTTATTAATGACATATTAATCTACTCAAATAATGTAGAAGAGCACAAGGAACACTTAAGAGTAGTACTGGAGATGTTACAGAAACATCAGCTGTATGGTAAATTCATCAAATGTGAATTTTTCAAGGAGGAAATTTGGTACATAGGCTATGTTATTCCTGCTGAGGGAATAACATTTGATCTAGATAAAATCAAAAAAATTATGGAATGGCGGGTGCCCCAAAATGTGGCATACATCCGATCTTTTATGGGATTAGCTGGTTATTACCGACTTTTCATTGAATGGTTCTCAGAGATCACTTTTCCTATTACCTCATAACAGAGAAAGGGAAAATTATTTAGATGGACTAATGAATGTCAAACCAATTTTGAAAAGTTAAAACTCTTGTGGACTACTGCTTTGGTGTTGAGGGTACCCGATCCCAACAAAATTTGAAGGCTGTACGGATGCATGTAAATAAGGAGTTGGGGCAATCTTGTCGCAAGAAGGAAGAGTGGTTGCATATGAATTATGGAAGTTAAAATAACATGAAAAAAGATAATCAACTTATGATCTAGAGCTAACAGCGGTAGTGCATGCCCTCTGAGTGTGGAGGAATTATTTACAGGGAAAGAGGTTTGTGTTAAAAACCGATCATAGTAGCCTAATGAGCTACTTCAAGAAATATGATCTCAATTCTCGCCATGCAATATGGAATGTTTTTCTAAGTGAGTTTGAAATTGATATGCAACATGTGAAAGGTAAGGAAAACTGGGTGGCAGATGCCTTAAGTAGAAATTTGCATGGAGTTTAGGAACTCTACTACAACCAGATTGAAAGAAAAAAAATTGATCAAATAAAAATAGAAGCTAAGAAGGATCCTGAATACCAATTTATTTGGAAGAAAGAAGAGGCGGCCAAAAGGCAAGGAAACTCTTTCGATTATGGAATTAGTGAGGATCATATATTAACCTAAGGAAAGGATATATCTTTCAAATCAGATGGATTTTAAGGAGTTGATTTTGAACGAATACCACTGAAGTAATTATGTAAGACATCCAGGATATCAGAAAATGCTAACAGTAATGAAAACGAATTATTTTTGTCCCGGTATGAGAAAGGACATTGAAGAATATTTGAAAAATTTTTTGGAGTGTCAGTAAGTTAAGGTGGAACATCGACACCCGGCAGGATTGTTGCAGCCCATACCAGTGCCAGAATGGAAATGGGAGGTCATAACTCTTGACTTCATCACAGGTTTGCCAAAATCAAAAAAACATAATGACTCCATTACAATGGTAGTCGATATATTGACCAAGGCTGCACATTTTATATTGGTATAGTCCACCTATAAAACAGTGTAGATCACAAGCATCTTTATGTGCGAAATCGTTCGACTGCATTGCATTCCAAAGACTATCATATCTGACAAATATGTGAAGTTTACTTCAGCAATCTGGAAAACCTTATTTACGGGTTTGGGAACCCAAATTAATCTCACTACTGCCTATCATCCTCAAACAAATGGACAAGCGGAGTAGGTGAATCAAATATTGGAGGACATGTTACGTATGTACGTAATGCAATGGCCAACAATATGGGAATAATATTTACATTTGGTGGAATTTTCTTACAACAATTGTTACCAATAATCTCTAAAAATTAGCCCCTTCGAAGCCTTATATGGTTGACGATGTCGCACAACTATCAATTGGAGTAGTCCCAAAAACAAGTTGACGTTGGGATCGAAGATGTTAGCGGAGATGGAATCAGAGGTAAGAAAATTAGGCCCAACATTGGAAAAAAGTATACGCAGATAAGAAAATAACTTATTGCAAATTTGGAGCAGGCGACCATGTGTATCTACGAATAAAACCAAAAAGGAGCACGCTATGATGGACTTCTTGTGCCAAGCTAGCCCCTAAGTTCTATGGGCCTTTCTAGATATTTGAAAGGGTTGGACCAGTGGCATACCATTGGCATTAACTAGCCATATTTGGGTGCACAATGTGTTCCATGTATCTCTATTAAAGAAATATGTACATGAGGCAAAGAGTGTAATCTGGAAAAGTATTTAGGTAGGTTAAGATTAAAAATATTAACTAGAATTACGAATACATGTGAGAAATTAACTCAGACTTTTACTGGCTACAGGTCGAGCTAGACAGTGAGTGTCTGGCCAAACCTCAGTGTATACTCAATCATAGAGAAATCATGCTCTGGAGGTGAGTCATCACCCATGTTAAAGTGAAATGGAAGCACTTCAGCTCGGATGAGGCTACCTAGGAAGATGAAGGGTTTGTTTGGGAGGCATACCCAGAGCTATTTGTTAAGCTGGAGCAAAACACCGAGGATGGTGTTCACTTCCAAGGGGGAAGTTGTGACAGCTGTTTTAAATACCAAATTATTTGTTATCTAATTTTTTTAAAGAAAACTAAGACATTTATTTTATAATTAAAAATTAGTTAAAAAACAGAAATAAATTATGTTTTAGAATTAAGGTAAATGAAAATTTTAGTTATGGAGGTGGTTCCATAAAGTGAAAATAGTGATGGTAAAAATTATTCCAACTGAGAAGTGGTTGAACATAAACAACTCAGTCAATTACCCTTTCTATGTGGATAAAGCAACATTCCTGTGAGGAAGAGGGGTTCTGATCTGTAAGAGGCTAAATGAAGTAAAAGGAGAGATATCATGAATTTCCTGAGCTGGTAGAGACCAATGGAAATACTCTCAGGCATCCTAAATTCTTCTGAAAAGTAGATTGGACTGAAGTCCCGAGATGTCTTCCAGGTACTTTTTCAACCTACTTGACTTAGGTGTGTGGGGGGGGGGGTGTGAGGATGTAATTTACTCATCCATGGTAGGGAGGACAACATTAGTCGATTCCCGATAAGTAAATCTGTTGTGTTCTGCTAAGTTTTACAGAAGGACATGTCGGTACTGTTAGTTTAGATAATATATGAGATTATTAAACTGAGTATTTTGGTTGAGAATCATATTCCACTGAAGATTCCTGTTTACAATGAAGTTTCATAACTGTTAAATGAATTTCAATATTCATGAAAGAGAAAATTACTATGTGATCCTCGGATATTAGTCATTCTAAAATTTTAAAGACTGACTGAATGGTTAAATAAAATAATTTATAAACAGGTAGGAATATGCATGGAAAGACTGCTTTTCTTCTTTATGCAGTATAAAATTCTCTTTAAAACAGTAAACTCTTTTAATTACACAGAATAATCTATTTGCATAGTAAACAATCTTTCTCTACATCAAATGAACTTTTTATAGTAGAACAGTTAGCTAGAAATGAACAATAAGAGTAGTGTTAGGAGAGCAAGTCGTGTACGATAGACAAACAATAAAATGTCTATTAAAAAACATGAATAGAAGGAATCGATCAAGGGTTGATTGGTAAATCCTTAACCCAGAACCAGAGTGAGGAAACTCTGGTTCCAGGACATTTTTCCCCTAGTAAAAGGACTATACACAAACAAAATTAGGTCGATCTGGTGGACCCCTAACCTTTTATAAAATTACAGTAAAAGTGAAGCAGGACCGTTATCTAATAGTAGAAATAAGTAACATATTCCAAAGCACCAAGAAATCAATTCATTCACATAACACATATAACTGGAATTAAAATTTCTTCTTATATTCTGGAAAGTAGAGGTTTCATTATCTCTCAGACATTTAAATATAGAAATGTTCGGTGCATTCATATATATGTAACCTAGAAATATAACAGAAACCCTAGAGAAAATAACTGGGCTGTCAAGATTACAATAATAGAAATTCCTCGTTCAAATATAATGATTCAATAATCTAAATTTATACATTATAGAGGAAATCCTACAAAATGGAATTAACCCTAGTTCGGGTCGTCAAAGTCCTTAAATCACAATACAAGACAAGTCTCTTAAAACTCCAGAAAGATACTTGCACACAGAATGTAAAGGCTAAAACAACTCAAGTCATTATGCTAACAAATAAAAGATTGGAAGCTACCCAGTGCCTGAGACAGGAGATTCATTTGCAAGTAAGAACCTTGCCTTGGTACAGGGTAGAGGAAGAGTAGGAAACCAACACTGAAATCGTCAGAAAAACTTGTGCCTGCACAAATTCAAACCAAATGTAAGCTAGAAATTCTCAACTAATAATATTGTGAATGACAAACATTGTGAGCAAGCCGTGGAACTATGAATAAAAGACTTAACATACGTGGGTGAAGTCGACTCCAAGCGAAAGTGTAGATTCCCTGTCGGGTAATCAGAGGGAAAATATTAGTTCCAGACTTCGAATATAGGAGGGATAATTTTTATAAGAGAACCCTTACTAACTCCAAGCTTCTCATTTAAAATTTAGCGGAGAACAACTATATAACTCAAGGCATATGTATACACTTTCCTAGTGCATGCCATGGAAACTAATTGTTCCTTAAAATTGAGACATTGCCAATAGAAACTAGTCTTTATTGAAAAATTTTAGTAGGAGGAAAGAATGGCTCAAACTCATTGCTCCATTATCATTGACATATCTATTTTTTTTTTCAAAATTTTATAAAAACTTAAATATTTTTCTTTCAAATGATATATGACATTATTTTTCTATTTTTATCCTTAATACCTAATAATGAAAGTGATAACTTAAAATTAATGCTTCATACTCATAAATCCCTCTCACAAGATCTAACTAAGAGAAATGCTCATCTATGTCATAATTAGGGTGGTGGAGAGCATTAAAAATAGAATACAAAAATTATATATTGAAAACTAGCATCTCATAGGTGGGCAAGATGCACTTGGACACTGCCCAAGCAAAGAAAAATCTACCAATTAATCATTAAAATAAAAGTATATAATTTTACATGAGAATAGGGAGAACTGGATCTGACACCTAGAAAATAGGAACTAATCATAATCTAGGACACATGCATAAATGTGCCTGCCCCTATTTAATAAACCCTTCATATTGTGTTAAATACACCTCTTCTTTCAATTCACCATTTAAGAAAGCATATTTCACATCTAGCTTGTGTATTCCAATGATGTTTTGTAGCTAAGGCTATTAACATTTTAATGGTGTTTAACCTAGCTATAGGGGTGAAGGTCTCTTCATAGTCAATAACTTCTTTCTGTGAATACCCCTTAGCCACCAGCTTAGCTTTATACTTTTCTATACTACCATCTATTTTAAAATTAAGCTTATATAACAATTTATAGCCTATGGGTTTCTTTTCTTCAGGCATTTCAAATAAATCCCATGTTATGTTTCTAATTATTGACTAATATTCTTCTTTCATGGTTTCCCTCCATTCACTAGACTTAATTACTTCATTATAATTTAAGGGTTTAAAAACATTTAAAATATTGGTCATAAGATCATAGTCTTTATACTTTTCTTGTAATTAAGCCTACCTACCTGATCTCCTTATTAGCAGACTTGCCTCAAATCTGTCTTGATCACTCCTCAGTGGACTTGGATTGCTGATTGTACCTACATCACTAGATTTTTATTTTTGCTACTCTTGCACATGACTATCTTTAGTTTTCCCATTACCATCATCAAACAACAAAGGCATATGCCATTCATCATAGCCTTTGTCTATGTTTCCTTCATCAACCTACTCATGGAATATGACATCTCTACTCGCAAACACCTTGTGAGTAGATGGGCTAAAAAAATTGTATGCTTTAAACTCAAAACAATACCCTGCAAATATTCATTTTATGGCCTTAGAATCCAATTTCTTCCTATCCTCATTTGGAACATGAGAAAAAGCTTTCAAACCAAATAAACTTAAATGATTAACTATAGGCTTACAACCATATAAAGCCTCGAATGAATTTTAAGATCAAGACTCTTCGTTGGACTCATATTCTTTAAACAAACTACAATGTTTATAGTTTCTACCCAGAATCCATTAGATAGGTTCTTAATTTTCATCATGTTGTGTGCATACTCCACCAAAGTTTTGTTCTTTCTCTCTGCAACCTCATTCTGTTGCGGAGTGTGGGGTATTGTAAATTTTTGAATTATTCCATGGTCCTTGCAATATTTGATGAAGTTCCCAAGCTTGTATTCTCCCCCTTTATCTGAGTGGAGAATCTTGATGACCTTCCATTTCTCTTTTTCTAACATGCTTATAAATTCTTTAAAATATTCAACAGTGTGAGCCTTTGTTTTGAGAAAATATACCTAGGTATATCTTGTGCAATCATTGAAAAATAATAAAAAATAAGAAGCACCTCCTAATGACCTTGTCTACATTGGCCCACATATATCAGCATGCACAAGTCCTAGTATATATCTCTTCCTTTTATCTAAACTCGAGGGAAATTCATCCCTGTGCATCTTCCCAAATGCACATCCTTCACAATCAACATGTGAATTTTTTAAAACGGGGAGACCATTGGCCATATATTTTTTCTGAAGCAACAATAAATCATGAAATTTGATATGTCTAAATATTTAATGCTACAAATTATCTGATGTTATAGATATTCAAGTGAATTATTGATGTGGTGTGCTTGTAACATTCAACTTGTACACACCTCCAACTTGTATGGGCCTGAAGCAATTGGATTCAAACGATCCAACATGTCTTTAATAACACAGTAATATTTAAAAAAATCCAATTTTAGATTCTGATCTATAATCATAGAGACAAAGATTAGATTCTTTTTAATCCCTAGTATATACATCACATTCTAAATACGCCTGATATTACCATTAGGAAATATCACAAGAATATTTCCATACCCTTTAATCTGGTATCCTCTATCATCACCAAGGTAGATATTAGCACCATTTCTCGTCTCCTTAAAATTTTCAAACCAATGTCTATTACATGTCATGTGAGTGGAAGCTCTATAATCCACAAACCAAATTTTTGTTTCATCATTCTCAGCAGAGAGAGCATAATCAAACACAAACTATTTGAGGTCCTCATTCAAATCTTCATCAGCAAAGCACCCTGCATGCTTCTTTTGTCGGTGTCAATTTTGATCAAAATTCTTCTTGTGACAATTCTTAGCAATATGACCAGATTTAGAATAGTAAAAGAACTCCATTCCTAAATCAATTTTTATTAGAGACATACCTTGTAATGGTATTCTCTGAGGTGTACCACTACCTTTCTGTCCTACTCCTAACTTTACTCTAAAAGGATTTTTCTTTGCCATTAATTCAAGATCTAGACTTTTGGGCTTCAGGTTCATCCACCTCTCTTCTTCTTGCATCAAGATCCCTGTAAATTATTTGAATGTGGGAGCTTTCTCCCTCATTTTCAACTTTGTAATAAACATCTAATATTTATCAATCATACCATTCAAGGTAATTGTGACAAGAGCAATGTTTGATACTTTCTCCCCTCTATCACCCAACTTATCTCTCAAGTCCTTGATTCAAAATATGTATGTAGCAACCAATTTTCTTTCCTCCATTATGATGGATAGTATCTTAATATTTAGGAATACTACTCTATTTGTGTTCTTTCTCTCGTACAGTTCCTTGAGATTCTACCATATATCATTGGCATATTTACACTCTCTAATATGAGGGATGATGTAATCCTTTACTCACATTTTCAACAACACCCTTGCTTTATTTTCCCTCATCTCCCAATCCTGAATTTCTACAGTTTTTCCACCTTTGGCAATGGTCGAATTTGGTTCATCTCCATTTGTGATTTCCCACACACTCTGACCCTTGATAAGTGTCTACAATTTTGTTAGGTCCCTATATTACTAGTATAGTCCCTTATTGTTTTTAGTGTAACCCCCTTATTGTTATTATTGTACCCTGTAACCCCCATATTTTTATTATTGTGCCCTTAAATTATTATTGTTAGGTCAGCTAGGATTACATTGTGGCCCCACTAGGATTACATTATGGCCCCATGGACTCCTATATATACAAAGGAGGCTTTGTAATTTGGATCATCCAAGAATTTTTCACTAATTTAATGTATTGGAGGTTGCCCCTTCGAAGTGGCTTATTTCTAAGGCGTTGATATCTCTTTTCTTCTATTTTTTAAGCTGGTTTCACAACATTTGGTATCAAAGCTTTGGATTCTAGGGTTTCGCTGCTCCGAACAGGTCATCGTGGCATTTTATCTATAACGTTTTTTCTACAAAGTTTCAAAAGTTGAAATTTTTAGGGTGAGAATCTAAAATCCTGAGGAACATCGTCAAAAAATTTCAGAGCTTGGTTCGCAAATTTTTTGGAGATATGATCTGTGGAAATTAGGTACTTTTTCAGGCTCCTTAGTTTAATCTAAACAGGTCATTGTGGCATTTGCGCTATAACTTTTTTCTATGAAGTTTCAGAATATGAAATGTTTAGGGTGCAAATCTGAAATCCTGAGGAAACTCTTCAAAAAATTTTAGAGCTTGGTTCGCAATATTTTTAGAGATATGATCTATGGAAGTTAGTTCTTTTTCAGGCTCCTGAATTTCATCTCAAAGAGGTGATCGTGAGAAAATATTCATAACTCTCTCTCTGAGCATCAGATTGGAGTGTCATAAAAAGTGGTCACAAGTACATGGACTTTAGTTTCTTTGCTATCAATTTTAGAGCTAAAATACGAAACAGTGACACGTGGCAAGTCGCACAATTTCGCTCTGCTGAACAAGTCCATAGTTAGGTCATTGTGGGAGATTAGACATAAATTTGCCTTGGAGAATCAAAATCAAGTTAGACTTGTGGCATTCAAAAGATAATTCATAAGGCTACCTCAATGCTAAATTTCAGATATTGAAGAGCTGCAATCTCAAAGATAATCTAATTTCAATATCAAGCTCCTCAAAAGCAAGAAAAAGGTGTGTATTTGTTTTTACGAATTGCATAAGTCTTGTTTGAAGAATCAATTTGAATTGATTCCAAGGGAATTTTGTAGAATGTATATCAGTATTGGGTTAAAAATAAGTGCCCCGTAAAAATAATTCAACACCCCTTAAGCCTTCAGAAGGCTCTACTATGACTCATGAAGATGAATAATTGCAACATGATCTATCAAAATTACAAGAGCAAGTGCACCAAATTTCGCTCTCGCAAAGAGCAACAAAAAATGAAATGGATGTTTTTAAGAAATGCGTGGAAGCAATGATGGATGGTGAGAAGAAAGGCGTGGAATCTAAGATAGATGGCATGGAATCTAAGATGGATGACATGGAAGTTAAGATCGATGAAAAAATGAAAGACAACATGGAAAACATGAATAATGATCTAAAATCAGACATGGAAGGTTTGACAAAGTTGATACAAGAAATGTTTCCTAATGGTGAAAATATAGTAGAGGAAACTCATGATGAGAACAAAATAAATGTTAATCGTGACTTTATAAACTCTAATATTGGTGGGAAGAACCACGATATTCCAAAAATGGATATGAGGAAGATTGATGGAAAGGATCCTATAACATGGATACTATAGATTCAACAATATTTTGATCTCCTTAATGTTCAAAACACACAAAAGGTACGCATTGCAACTTTACATTTAGAACAAAATACATTTGTATGGTATCGATGGCTTTGCTCCCGTAAAAAAATTGTCACTTGGTCAATTTTTACGAAGGAAATGACAGCACATTATGAGGATACAAAGAGCAACACCTTCTTTAGGCAATTGATAAATCTCTAACAAAAGGGCTTAGTGGGGGAGCACATTGAGGACTTCCAAAAATTGAATATAAGGGTAACTAATATTCCAGAGGAACACATGATTGATATCTTCATAGGTACTTTAAAGGATAACATCCAACATGAAGTTCACGTTTTGGAACCTAATTCATTGAAGGCATTCAGGTTGGCAAGAAAAATTGAATGTAAAATTATGGCAACAAGGAAGCCTACCACTCACTTCTATAAACGAAGTGTTGCTACACCTAGATTTCCACAACCTACAAGGTTGACACCACAAAAACTGGAAGAAAAAAGAGAAAAAGGGCTTTTCTACAGTTGTGATAGGAAATACAATAAAGGTCATAAGTGTGCTGAGAAGAAATTATTTTACACAGATTGTGAAGAAGAAGAATAAAATGAACAGGAAGAGGATATACACCAGGAACTAGCCCTAGAAGAGGAAGAAATGAGTCCAACCATATCATGTAATGCATTGGCAGGAATTACCACTCCTCAAACTCTCAAGATAGAAGGACATATCAAGAAGAAAAAGGTAATAGTGTTGATTGATTCAGGTAGCACCCATAATTTTATTTATTGTAAGGTAGCCAAGGAATTGAATTGTTTCGTATACCCAACACCAGAATGTCAAGTGATGGTTGCAAATGGAGGAACTATAAATTTATTTGGAAAATTCCATAATATCAAGCTAACCATGGGGGAATATGTATTGAATAGTCCAATGCTTTCCATTCCTATGGGAGGTGCTGATGTTGTACTAGGAGTACAATGGTTACAATCTTTGGGGACGATAGCTTTTAATTTTCAAGAACATTTCTTGAAATTTTCTTCAGAAGGAAAGGAAGCTGAATTACATGGTATTGCAGGGAAGCCAAGAAAGATAATAAGCTCTAATTCCATGACAAAGCTTTTAAATAAATAACAATGAGGCGTAATTGCACAATTATGCTCACTAGAATTTCCAACATCAAAATCATCTACTTCTACAGATCTCCAACAAGTATTAGACAATCATTCCAAGGTGTTTGAAACTACCAAAGGAGTCCCACCTATTTTTTATCATGATCATGCTATTCATTTGATTCCAGGAACTGTTCCTCCAAACATCAGGCCTTATAGATATCCTTATGTCCAAAAGAGAAAAATTGAACGTATGATTGCAGAAATGTTAGAGGCGGGTATAATTCAACCTAGTCAAAGTTCTTTCGCTGCTCTTGTAGTATTGGTAAACAAGAAGGATGGATCATGGCGCATGTGTCCGGATTATAGGGAGCTCAATAAGCTCACCATTAAAGATAAATTTCCCATTCCTGTGATTGATGAATTATTCGATGAGTTACATGGAGCAATTTATTTTACCAAGTTGGATCTTCGTTCAGGACATCATCAAATTAGAATGAGGACTCAATATATTCCAAAAACAACATTTCGAACTAATGAGGGTCATTATGAATTTTTGGTCATGCCTTTTGGCCTTACCAATGCACCTTCTACATTTCAAGGGTTGATGAATTCCATTTTCAAACCCTTAGAAAATTTGTGGTAGTATTTTTTGATGATATACTAATCTACAGCAGGTCTTGGAAGGATCATGTTGAGCATGTTGACAGGGTGCTCAAACTATTGCGGGAGAAACAATTATATGCAAAAACATCCAAATGTTTCTTTGGAGTACAAGAGGTGGAATATCTGGGTCATATTTTATCTCACGAGGGTGTTAAGGTAGACCCTAACAAAATTAAAGCCATTGAAGAATGGAAAGTCCCCACAACCATAAAGAAGTTGTGAGGATTTATCGGGTTAACAGAGTATTATCGCAAGTTTTTTAAGAATTATGGGAGAATAGCATCACCTCTAACAACATTATTGAAGAAAGATGCATTTTCATGGACTCCTGAAGCAACTAAGGCCTTTGAACATCTTAAAGAGGCAATGTGCCTAGCACCATTCTTAGCTACGCCAGACTTCACTAAAACCTTTATTGTGGAATGTGATGCCTCTGGAAATGGAATTGATGTTGTTTTAATGCAGGAAGGAAGACCCATTTCTTTCGAAAGTCATCCAATCAAAGGAAATTATTTACAGAAACCTATTTATGAGAAGGAAATGTTAGCAATAATGCATGCACTAAAGAAATGGCAAAGTTATCTAATGGGAAGACACTTCAAGGTAAAAACTGATCATGATAGTCTTAAACACTTTTTGGAACACAGACTATCTTCAGAAGAGTAGAAAAAATGGGTCACAAAGATGTTGGGTTATGACTTTGAAATAATCTACAAAAAAGGGAAGCTTAATGTTGTTGCAGATGCATTCTCAAGAAAGAATGAAGAGGTGGAAGCATTGCTTTGTGCCATTTCTATTATCCAACCAGATTGGATAACCAAAGCAAGAGATGAATGGAAGAAGGACAAAGAAGTATGGACACTCATTCAAAAGTTGCAGCAAGATCCTAGTACATCTGATACATTTAGTTGGAAAAATTATTCTTTATGGTACAAAGATCGCTTATATCTTTATAAGAATTCCCAACTAAAACACAAGATTCTTTTGGAATTGCACACTTCTCCTTTAGGAGGACACTCAGGATTTTTAAAAACTTACCACAGGGTGAAGAAAGAATTTTTTTGGGATGGCCTTAAATCTGATATTCGAAAGTTTGTGGCGGAATGTTTAGTTTGCCAGCAGAATAAAGTGGAAACAATTAAGACCCCAGGACTTCTACAACCTTTATCCATTCCAGGTCAACGTTGGGAGGAGATTTCAATGGATTTTATCACGGGTTTACCTAAGTCCGAAGGAAAGAGTGTCATCATGGTGGTAGTTGATAGACTTACCAAGTATGCACACTTTTGTGCATTATCTCATCCATTTAAAGCAAGTACAATTGCTACTACATTTATAGACACAATTCAAAAGCTACATGGAAGCCCAAGGGTTATTGTGAGCGACAGAGATCCCATTTTTACTGGAAATTTTTGGACGGAGTTATTTTCTTGTTTGGGTACTCAATTAGCTCATAGCTCAACTTATCATCCTCAATCTGATGGTCAAACTGAGATAGTAAATAAATGTTTGGAAGGATATCTTCGTTGTTTTGTATCTGATAAACAAACACAATGGGTCAAGTGGTTACCTCTTGCTGAATGGTGGTATAACACTTCCTTCCATACTGCAGCAAAAATGACCCCATTTATGGAACTTTATGGATATCATCCACCATCGATCACATCATCTTTAAGGGAAAATTCGAAGGTTCAAGCAGTGGAAGATCACATCGAGCATCAGCAAGAAGTTCTCCAACTCTTAAAGGATAACCTGAATTTGGCACAAAATCGAATGAAAAAACAGGCAGATCAACATCGCAGCGAGAGAAGTTTTGATGTAGGAGATTGGGTATTTTTACGGCTACAACCATACAAACAAATGTCCCTCAAGCAAGCTAAGAAGGATAATAAATTATCGCCGAAGTACTATGGTCCTTACAAGGTGTTGCAAAATATTGGTACTATGGCATACAAATTGGAGCTTCCTGCTTCTTCACGAGTGCATCCAGTTTTCCATGTTTCATGCTTAAAGAAGGTTATAGGTGAAAATCTTCCAGCTCAAACAATATTGCCAGAACTTGATGAGGAAGGAGAAATCATATTGGAACCTGAAGCGGTCATGGAAACAAGAACTCAATAGCTACGGAATCGATCAATTTCAGAGTATCTCATCAAGTGGAAGAACTTACCCACTAATGTTTCTACATGGGAGGATGATAATTTTATATAGAAGCACCCACAGCTACTCAAGCGTTGAGGACAACACTTTTTTGAAGGAAAGGGGCATGTTAGGTCCCTATATTACTAGTATAGTCCCTTATTGTTGTTAGTGTAACCCCTTATTGTTATTATTGTACCCATGTAACCCCCATATTGTTATTATTGTACCCTTAAATTATTATTGTTAGGTCGGCTAGGATTACATTTGAGCCCCACTAGGATTACATTATGGCCCCATGGACTCCTATATATAGAAAGGAGGTTTTATAATTTGTATCATCCAAGAATTGTTCATTAATTTAATTTATTGGAGGTTTCCCCCCCGAAGCGGCTTATTTCTAAGGCGTTGATATCTCTTGTTCCACCTTTGGCTATGGTCGGCTTTGCATCATATCCATTTCTGATTTCCCACACACTCTGACCCTCGATAAGTGTCTACAATTTAAATTTCTAATTGGTGTATTTCAACCCATGGAGCTTATTTCTCTCATTCAAATATGCTTCTCCAATATGATTATTCATCATGACAGGTCAATCTATGGATTTTCCTCAAGATCCTGTATCAATCAAGGACAATATCCACAACAAAGCGATCTCAATTTCAATAAAATGACAGCAGCACAAAGATCTCAGACACTAAATTGCAATGGGGATCTCGATTTAAAAGAACAAAAAAACTCATCGGAGGAGCTTATTGGACAATGCATACATTTAAACATATGCCTACATTTCAAATGGATCTCAATAAAAATGTAATATGCGACCCATCGTGCCCATGAACATGACCCATCGATTGAAAGTGATAGAAATTTTAAAGACGTAGGGGAATAATTCTTTTCCGTCAACACACGGAGTTCACACAGTGTTGCGGAAATTAATTAATCCATACCATACAGTTGTAGAAATAAATTCATATGAATATTAATTTTAATACAGAGTGGTGGAGATCAAAATCACAACTATAGAGAGGAGAAAATATAATCAACTAATTTTACTCATGGTGAAACAGAGTAAAACAGAGTGTTGCGGTAAAAAACATACGTCAAAATTCTAGAACTATATCACAACTAACAAAACTTTATATTAAAACTTCAACACATAAAATACATTAACATATGGAGGTTACGGCTCCTTCACAAGTAAAACAAGACTTCTTACTTGGATTTACATTCACTAGGGTTGCGGAGTAACACAGTAAAATTTTTTTTCATGCACCCAACAAAATTCGCTCCATGATTTTCTCCACTTGTATTTCTAGACTTACATCCGCCACATTACACAACACTCTCTCCACTTGCTCACTCTATCTCAAGAATCACATGTAAAATATAATCATATATATATAACAAATTTAATTCATAACAGACCAAATTTAATACAAAGCATGGGTGGACATCATTTTCTGAACATTATAGAAGTTGCGTGAACTAAACAAAACTTTCAAATTAAATGTTTGCCCATGCACATTTAATAACCATGCATTAAATTATTTTTTAATTTGATTATTTAGTCTGTTGCTGAATGGGTAATTTTCCTTTGCTCAGAACTTGTGCTTCTTTACACACGCAATCCGCAACCTACAAAACACTAACTGAGGTATGGTTGTTGCTAGTTCATTTACTGTGGTGGTTTAGATTAATTTCTAGCACTCCCCCTTAATCACAACTGCCACCATTGACTATTCCCAGACAATCTCTGAGATAAAAAAAAAAATTCACGTGCCAATGGCTTTGTGAAGATGTCTGCAAATTGTTCTTCTGACCTGCAATGCTACAACACAATCTCACCGTTGTTAACCAATTCTCTTATGAAATGATATTTGGCATCTATAAGATTTGTCCTTTTGTGAAATAAATAATTCTTTGGTAGTGTGATTGTTGAACTGTTATCACAGAAAATAGTGGTTACTCCATCTTATTCATGACATAAATCCCACAACATCCTTCTCATCCAAACTTCTTGACATGTTTTTGTTGTTGTGGAAACATACTCAGCTTCTGTTGTTGAAAATGATACTATTGGCTGCTTCTTGGAAGCCCATGAAATGGTTCTTAAACCCAAATGAAAAACATATCCTGGCGTGCTCTTTCTGTCATCAACACTTCCTGCCCAATCACTGTCAGGGTAACCAACCAGCCTAAAATCATCAGTTGCGGAGTACAAAACACCATACTCCTTTGTCACATTGACATAATTTAAAATTATTTTCGTTGTTTGCTAATGTGCGTCCTTGGTTGTCTCCATGAACCTTGACACCAAACTCCCTACATACATTATATCAGGCCTAGTTGTAGTCAAATACATTAGGCTACCCACCATGCTCTTTTATAATGTCAGATTGACATTGTTGCTGCAATATTCCTTGCTCAACTTCAACCCCATGATGGTTGGAGTTAGTGATGGCTTGTTGTTCTGCATATTAAACCTCTCCAAAATTTCTGCTACATACCTTTCTTGAGAAATAAAAATTTCATTTTCTGTTTTCTTTACTTCTATGCCCAAAAAATATATTAACAACCCCAATTCAATCATTTCAAACTCACTTTTCATGACTTCTTTGAAATCAGTGATCACAAAATCATCACTGCCTGTAAAAGTCAAATCATCTACATACAAAACAACAAGAAGAATCTTACCGTCATTTTCTTTAATGTAGAGAGTAAGTTCACTGTCACATTTGTTGAACCCATTTTCCATCAAGTAAGCATCTATCTTGTTGTACCATGCACGCGGTGCTTGCTTCAACCCATAGAGAGCTTTTGCAACCTACACAACTTTTGTTCTTGGCCTTCTATTTCATATCCATGAGGCTGCGCAACATACACCTCATCTTTCAGCACTCCATTCAAGAACGCTGACTTTACGTCCTTCTGATATACTTTCCATTTTTGTTTCGATGCAATTGACAACATTGTATGCACTGTCTCCATCCTCTTGATTGGCGTAAATGTTTCCACATAGTCTCTTCCATGCTGCTACTTGTAACCTTTGACAACGAAGCTTGATTTATGCCTTTCAATCTTGCCTTCAGCATTGCTCTTGGTATTATAGACCTATTTCACTCCATTGACTTCTTTACCTTCTGGGAGGTCCACTAACTCCCATGTATCATTATTTTCTATTGCTCCTATCTCTTCATTCACTGTCGCAACCCATTTCTCTTCCTTGACAACATATTCAAAATGGATTGGATCATATACATGAAAAAATAATGCAAATAATGAATTTAGACCATCGGTGCTATTAGCTTCATCTTGCTGATATATTTCACTCAAATTTTTGAATCTTGGTCTTCTTGGTGTGCTTGGAGTTCCATTTGAAATCGAGGGAGTTTCTAATCCCTGTGGTGTTCTTGGATAAGCACTTCATTGATTTCTCAAGGTTGTTCTATTTCCAGCTTGTGGTGTGCTCTACTGTGCTTGTTTAGGTGGAGGAGGAATCACAGTCAAGGAATTGTTTGCTACTATGCATTCCTCTTTCTCTTCGTGAGAGACACATGTCTTCACATTCACTATTTTCTCTAAGCTTCCATCCCAAGCTTCTTCAATAAGCAGCACATATATGCTGATTATAACTTTCTTGGTGGATGGACTGTAGAGTTTGTATGCCTTGGACTCATCACTATATCGAACAAAGACACACTTCTCCCCCTTATTGTCCAATTTCTTCCTTAGTTGGTCTAGAACACTGTTACCGATCAAATAGGTAACCTGACCTCAAAACAGGAACTCTAGCCCAAAAAGACTAAAAAAACATGAAAAAACACCCCAGAAACAAAAAGTGTGTATTCCAGAACGCACTTCCATTTTTTTGAAGGTCAAATTTCAACATTTTATAAATTTATGGTAAAAACAAAATTGTTTCTTGAAAAAGGAATTGAAAAAACACCCTCAAAACAAAACAAGTTGATGTTGGAATAACAAAAAAAAGAAAATTGTGTCATACTTTTGGCATTTTTTAAAATAGAAATAACATTTTTTAATTTTTAAAATTCAAACTGAAAAAAAAAAACCTAAAATTTAAGAAAAAAAATAAATTTGAAAAATAAAAACATTTAAAAGCTTAAAATTTAAAAATATATGAAGATAAAAAAAAATAAAAAATAAAAACAAAATAAAAATTTTAATTCAAACATTAAAAAAAACCTAAAATTTAAGGAAAAAAAAATTAAAAAAATAAAAAAATTTAAGATTAAAATTTAAAAAATATAGAAATTAAAAAATAAAAATAAAAATATAAAATTAAAAAAAACAAAACAAGTTAAAAAAACAAGGAAATTATAAAAAATAAAATATAGAAATTAAATTTAAAAAAGAAAAAGAAAATTCTTATTAAATTAAAAAATAAATAAAAAATAAACAAAAAATTAAATTTAAAAAAATATATTAAATTTTAATAAATTTAAAAATTTAAAATAAAAATGAAAAAAAAAACATTATTCAAATTTAAAGGAAAAAAATGAAAAATGAATTAAAAATACAAAAAAAAATAAAATACCAGTTATCGAATGAAGGAGCTGCGATGGCGAAAGCGGCTATTAGGGTTTACAGTGAGGTTTCTCAAGTTTGCGCCGACCCGGCCATGCTGAGGGTTGGCCGCCTCCTTCTCATGCTCCAAACCGAAGACGGGAACCTGTGCGAATGCATGCTTCAGCTCAGGAGTATTCCTGGAGGTTATAGCGCTGACGGCTGGACGACAACATCTCCTGAAAATGATTCAGACGGTCATGGAGCCGCCGCCTTCACGGATTTTAGCCACACCGCAATGCCTGTAGCGAAGCCAAAGCTAGCCATTCTCATTGTCAGGGTAGCAATTTTGAATCGGCAAGCTTCAAATACATTCAAACCCTTGCACAAGGACGGCTCCCTTGGAACTGATGTTGCAGCTGCCTATGCGACCGTTTTCCTGGCTACTGTTCTAGCCAGCGCTAACGCCGCCGACTGTATAGCTGCTCACAATGTGGGCAGAGGCGACATAGTAGATCTGACAGTTTTCTACTCTCCCAAACGCATGAAGCGAATATGCTTACCGAGTCCGCTTGATCTGCTTCCAAATCTGGACATGGGTCGGTCTGTTGTTTGTTGGAAGCAGTCTCCTATTCTAATCCAGCCAGATATGCCTGAAGAAACAAACACATTTCAGATCCAAGTCAAAATTTCAGGCAAGACAATGATGCTATGGGTAAGCTCAGCAGATCTCGTACAGGACCTTCTTCAGAAACTGGAGCGCCATCTAGGGATCCCCTCCTCCTACCTAAGACTGCTTTATAAGGGTAAGCAACTTATGAATCCCCACCTCCTATCTTTTTACGGCATTCTTAAAGATGCTTCTGTTGTGGCTACCTTTCGCTTAAGAGGGGGTTCCATTGGACAGACCTCCGCAGCCCCTTCTTTCTCTTATAAAGATGCAGTCCGCAAAGATGCTGCCCAACCACAGTCTGTCAAACCAGCAGAGGCTCCCAAGCCTTTCCTGGTGGATAAAATGGAGGATACTCCCTCCATTGAAATCTCTCATCCATCTCTGGATGATCAATACCAGACATTTGCAGAAACAGCTATCATCTACCGATTTAACGGTCTATGGCCCCGTACGGCAGATCTTTACCAATGGCTTCACTCCAACTGGACCAAAAACTGCAAGGTCTTCTTCTACTCGAAGGGCTTCTTCATTGTTGCCTTTGCCTTCAGCGATGACTACAAGAAAGCCTTAATAGGAGGACCTTGGTTCTGGGGATCAGCGGGTCTTTTCCTCACACCCTGGTTCCCTGATTTCGATCCCTCATCGACGGTCATCACCAAGCTGCCCATCTAGGTCTGTCTTCCAAATCTCCCTGCTCATCTATGGCATTTCGCTGTCTTCCAAGGAATTGGGGATACATTAGGCCGCTTCTTGGCAACAGACACCTCTCGAGGAGAGAAAGGAATATACACTTATGGCAGAATATGCGCAGAAATAGATATTAGTAAAGGGCTGCCTGATCAGATCAACCTCAAAGTTGGGGAATTTCATTGGATGCAAACTTTAGACTATGAGAATACTGCTTTCAGATGTCGCCACTGCCATCAGACTGGGCATCTTCAAAATTCTTGTGCGACGTTTCTCGACAAAAAGAGGAACATCCCACGCAAATCCAAATCCAAGAACGGGAAACCCTGTGATAGACCTCCAATGGAGGACTTAGATTTATCTAGCTCTGATGAGGAGGATTTAGAGGTGGAAGAGGAGAATCAGATCCCCCCTAGGGACGCGCCACCAGCTCGCCCGGTGGACCCCACGGCTCCTCCGACTTCGCAGAAGCACACTCATGAGTCGTCATCCTCAGATTCAGATAAGGAGACACCTCCTTCTACGTAGATCAGTTTGCAGGTGGTTCCCGTCCAGCAAGCTCTCAATGGCTGGGTCACAGTCAGTAAAAAGAAAGGGAAAAAATGTCGATTAGGAGAAGCCACCCATTCTGGGTCGACTCCCTAGTCTAGTTCTTGACTTTATGTACCTTCCGTTATTTTTTCTTATGTCTTGGATATTCATGGGGGCCGAGGTTGATAGTCTATCATTTCCAGCTCCCTTGCTCTCTTGTTTCGCTTTTATGCAAGCTCTGATTGTACTATATTTCTTTACCTAATAGATTTAGTCTTACTCAGAAAATAAAAATAAAAAAATAAAAATAAAATACAATGAAAATATTAAATTTAAAACAATATATATTAAAAGAACAAATAAACTATAAAAAATAAATTAAATTTAAATTATAAAAAATAAAATATATATATGAACTTAAATTAAAATATGTTTATATATATATCAGATTTTATTAAATTAAAAAAAAAATGTTAATATTAAAATAAAAAATTAAATTTAAAAACAGAAATATTAAACTTTAATAAATAAATGAATAAACAAATAAATTTTGAAAGAAAAAATAAATTTTAAATATAAAAGAAAAAAAAACATTGTTAAAAGAAAAACTTTAAAAACTTTAAAATCAATTAAAAATGGAACATTGAAATATATATATATATATATATATATATATATATATATATATATATATATATATATATATATATAATAATAATAATAAAAATTAAAAAACAAATTAATTTCAAAAAATTAAGTTTAATTAAAAAAAAATCTAATTTTAAATAGACAATTTTAATTGAAATAAAAAAATAATTTTTTTTTATGTAATTAACAAAAAAAAAGTTAATAAAAAAGTAAAACATTTAAAAAACAATATTAAATCCAAATAAATTTAAAAAAAATACAAAATTTATTAAATTTTATAAAAATATATTAAAAAACTAAACGTAAAACTTAATAATAATAAAAAATTATGAAATTTAAAAAAAAAACAATTAAATAAAAAAAAAGAAAAATTTAATAAAAATTATCAACAAAAAATGAAAAAAAAAAAATATTTTAAATAAAAAAATTAAATTAAAAAAAAAAATTTAATTTTTTGAAATTAAAAAAAAAAATTTAAAAAAACAAAAATAAAAAATTAAATAAAATAAAAATAAAAAATAAAAACAATATGGTGGTGGTGGTGGGGGCGCAGCCTGCCGGATTTAGTCATTGTACAGCCATGCACCTGTAAGTAACCAGCCAACGAACCGGCAAGGCAACAGACACCCCCGTCTCTTACCAAACAGTCCTGGTGCCAGCCAGCCAAGTGCACGCCCCCATCACCACCACCATGTTATTTTTTTTTTTAATTGTTTTTTATTTTATTTTTTTTAATTTAATTTTTTTATTTAAAGTAAAATTTGTTTTGTTTTATTTTTTTTTGTTTTTCATTTTTAATATATATATATATATATATATATATATATATATATATATATATATATATATATATATATTATTTGATTTTTATTTTTTATTTTTTAAATTTTAAATTTTAAATTTATTTATTAAATTTTTTAAATTTTAATTTAATTTAATTGTTTTTTTAAATTTTTTTCGTTTATTTAGTTTTCATTTTAAAATCTATAAATTGTTTTTTCATTAAAAAAAAACACTAAATTTATGTATATTTGTTTTAATTATTTGCACGTGTTTTTTTCTTTTTTTGGTTTTTAATGATAGTTTTTTTTTCTTTTTCAATTTTAATTGTTTTTTTTTAATTTCCTTTTTCTGTTAATTTTAAAATTTTTATTCTTTTTTCTTATTATTATTATTTTTTTTAATTTAAATTTTTTAATTTATTTATTTATTTTAATTCTAAATTTTAATTTTGTAATTTTAATTATTTTTAATTTTTTTAATATATATATATATATATATATATATATATATATATATATATATATATATGGTTTTTTTAATAAGTTAGGAAAACATATTTTTGATGTTTTTTTTTATTTTAATTTTTTGGTCATTTTTTTTTCTTTAAATTATGTGTTTTTTTTTTCAAATTTTGTCATTTTCTTTGATATAATTTTCAAATATTTTTTATTTTATTTATTTATTTTTGTTTAAATTTTTTATTTTTATGAGCTATTTTTGTTTTTTTTTACATTTTTATTGGGTTTTTTTTTATTGTTTTTTATATTTTTTTTAATCTAAGTTTTGTGTTTTATTACCAACATGAAAATCACCACTCTAAAAAAAAAAGGTTGATGCAGCATCAATACGTTTCAAAATTAGCATGAAAATCACCACTCTAAAAAAAAAAAGGTTGATGTTACATCAATACATTTCAAAATTACCATGAAAATCACTAACATTTTAAACCAAATATTCATACTTCATAAATAAAAATATTAAAGTGTCAAAAATGTGCACCAAAAAAAAAATGGTGATTCTGCATCACCACTTTTCAAAATCGGGTGCTTTTTATGCTACCAAAAAAAAGTAGGTAACATTGCGGTTACCTATTTCATCGGTAACATTGTTCTAGGACATGTGCGTAAGCCACACATCCAAATACATTCATGTGAGTGACAAACTGCTTTGTCCCACTCCATGCTTATTCCGAAACTTTGTTCATCATGGCTTTGTTTGGGCATCTATTCAAAATATACACTGCACAATTGACAGCTTCAACCCAATACTCATTTGGAAAAAAAAAATTCCCTCAACATACTTTTGACTATGTCCGTGATGGTCCTATTCTTCCTTTTTGCAACACCATTTTGTCGTAGCGTGTACCTTGTCATAAATTGCTTGTGTATGCCATTCTCCCTACAAAAACGTAAGAAATATTTCGAGATATATTCTCCACCTCTATCAGTTCTCAACACTTTGATGTAGTGCCCACTCTGCTTCTCAACAACAAATTTGAAGTGGTAAAACTGTTCAAACACTTCACTCTTCTGTTTCAAAAAATACACCCATGTATTTTTGGTCCAATCATCTATGAATGTCAAAACATAATGGCTACCACCTAAAGATGGTGTTTGCATTGGTCCACACAAATCTGAGTGGACAGTCTCTAAGGGTGCCTTTGCCCTTATAATCTTCCCTGCTGGGAATGCTTCTCTGTGTTGTTTGCCCAAGATGCATCCTTCACATATGCTTTCCAGTTTTTCTATTATTGGTAATCCCTTTACCATGCCTTTTCTATTCAAGAGGGTCAAACCTCAAAAATTGACATGTCCAAATCTCAAATGCCATAACCAGTTTTCGTCTTTCACTTCTTCTTGAAAGACCTCTTGTGTGACTGCTGCTACCATACCTCCTCCCTTCAAGTTTATTCTAAGCTTGAGAGGAAACCTCTATTCTTTTTCATGTGCACTTCTGCAATGACCCTTTTACTTGGACGTATGTCCATGATAGTACACACATCATTCTTAAAAAATACATTGTAGCCCTTGTTCACGAGTTGTCCAATGCTTAGAAGGTTACATTTCAGGACAGGGACATAATATACATCTTGCAAAAATTTATTTTCTCCATTCCTTGTCACTATTGACACTCTTCATTTTCCCATGGCAGAGGCTTTGCTATCAATCCCTATTGTCACTTCAAACTTCAGATTTTCATCAAGATTGGCAAACATTGCTATGTTTCCAGTCATGTGGTTACTACAACCTGAGTCTAAAAACCATACATCATCTTCTTTTCCCTGTGCTATATTTCATGTTAGAAGCACATTACTCTTGTTCTTATCTTCTTTTGCAAAATTTGAATTTTTCCTATTATTCAAGTCATTTTGTTTCTTTCTACATTCATTTGCATAATGCCCATACTTTTTACAATAATGACATTGGACTTGGGAATTTTCATAACTTTGTTCATGCGCTTGACTCTGACTTGAGCCATCATTTTGATTTTGATTGCTGCCCCTTCCACTTGTGCTTGCAGGGCTGCTTTTTCCACCTCTCTATGGACTTCTTCCTCTTCCTCGGTAGTTTGATCTTCCTCGACCTCTACCTTGACCAAAAGACATATGTGTCTTGAATGCATGCTCCAATGAGGAGTTCACTATTCTGTTCAGTCTATGTTCATGAGACATCATACATGCACAAATCTCATCCACTGAAAATATTGAGAGATCCTTTGTCTCTTTTATTGCCACTACTATGGCATCAGATCTTGAGGGTCGATTTCTCAAGATTTTCTCCACTATTCTTCTTTCCTAAAGTGTCTCTCCATGAGACCTTATCTAGGTAACCAACCCAATCACATGTGTGAAGAATTAATCTATGTTATTAGACTCTTTCATAGAGAGAGTTTAAAATTCTCTTCTCAACATTTGTAGCTTTGCAGTCTTCATTTTCTCCATGCCTTGATAGGTTGTCTTGAGAATATCTCACGCCTCCTTAGACCTTGTTGCTATTGCAATCCTTGGGAATATACTCTCATGCACTACTTGAAAGAGATAAAAGAGGGTTTTGTTGTCCTTCTTCTTGTTATCTCTCAACACATCTCTTTCTGTTGTTATCAAAACAACCGATGTTGCTGCATCTGCTGGTTCTTGGAAACCTTGTTCCACTAGCTCTCATATATCTTGTGAAGCAAACAAGTCTCTCATTGTAATGGCCGAATAATCATAATTTTTGTCATAAGTTGTGGTATTTGTGGATTAGTCTAGCTTGTGCTTGTTGCTGTCATTTTTACTGTGTAAACAACTTTCTCACTGTGTAAAACTTTTCTTACTGCATGAAAACTTTCTCACTGCTGGAGAACACGTTCCACAAAATTTATAGAACTCCTTTTAACTCCTCGATAAAAACGCTATCTTTTACTGAGATTTTAAACCCGCTCTGGTACCATGATAGAAATTTTAAAGACACAAGGGAATAATGCTTTTCCCTCAACACACGGAGTTCACACAGAGTTGCAGAAATTACTTAATCCATACCATACAGTTGCGGAAATAAATTCATATGAATATTCATTTTAATACAGAGTGGCGGAGATCAAAATCTCAACTATGGAGAGGAGAAAATATAATCATCTAATTTTACTCACAGTGAAACATAGTAAAACTGAGTGTTGCGGTAAAACACAAACGTGAAAATTCCAAAACTATATCGCAACTAACCAAACTTTATATTAAAACTTAAACACATAAAATACATTAACATATGGAAGTTTTGGCTCCTTCACAAGTAAAACGATACTTCTTACTTGGATTTACATTTACCAGGTTTTTGGAGTATAACACAGTTCTTTTTTACTTTGATTATTTAATCTGTTGCGGAATGGGTAATTTTCCTTTTCTCAAAACTTGTCCTTCTGTTCACATGCAATTTGCAACCTACAAAACACTAACTGAGGTATGGCTTCTGCCAGTTCATTCACTGTGTCGGATAACACTAATTTCCAACAAAAAGGGCGTCGCTGAGTTAGGTGATCTCGGCCTCAAGGAACTAAATCAACACAGAACGTCGGATGTCACTATGGACATGCTACCACACATTCTCAATGGTCTTGGCGTCGATAAAAAACACAGCAATCAACCACGTTTCCTATTCACCATGATCTACACAGTAATCAATGGATTCATGTAGCAATGACCACGTAGTCTCAATGCAGCAATGATCCACGCATCACTCAGAAACTACGACCATGCTATCATGTAATCACTAGTCTTACTAGGAAAAAAACCACGCAACTCTACCAATCGATCCGCTCACATATCTCAACAAAAATGTCGGTCCAATTGTTAGAAAATTATATATTACAGAGCAATGCAATACATAAAATATGCGGAAAATACAAGCACACAAAACACATAAAACCAGAGAGACACAGATATACGTGGTTCACCCAATTTGGGCTACGTCCACCCCGAACAGCCAGTCCTTCCTTTCTATTATCTAGCAAAATGAAGAAACACAACCTACAGCAGATCCGCTGTAATATCCTTTGTTCTCTCACAGTCTCCCTCCCTGTTTCTCGCTCCGAGAATGCACATACATTACACAGCCGCAATACAATACCCTCATCAAATGAGGGGTTGCCTTCTCGGGCAAGAAACCCTAATCTAAACATAACTTCTACCATCAGATCATTTGCCTATGAACGGCCCAGATTGACTAGAAATTACTATACTTTTACAAGGCAATTTTACATATGTTTTTAGCTTCGGGGGCGCTGCCCCCGAAAGCCCCCGCCAGGGGGGGGCTTCGAAAAGCGCTGCCGCCCCCCCTAGACCCCCCACAGCAGCGATTAATTTCGGGCGGCGTTGCCGCCCCCTTTTAAGGTATAGGGGTCCAATGTTGTGATACAAAGTAAACCAGATAATCAGGCTCCACACCCAACACCAATATCACCTCTCACCACCACCTTAGAAAATAAACAGTAATCCACCACTGATGCAGAAACTATCTCGACACTGCCCACCAATCTTAACTCGGCATCAATCGAACCATGCAGCAATGATCTTGGTGTTGATATTTTTTCCACCACTCTAACCCTACAACAAAACTCTAGGTGTTGATGTGCTTCCCACCAATCGAACCACTGCCAAACTCATGAAGCGTTGATGCAGCAATCGATCCTAATTTCCAGCAACGAATTCAATGATTTTCACAACACCATCACCTTTCTCACCTGTTCTCTGCAGCGAAGTCGACTCAAAGCACTCGTATATCTCAACACTTCCTATTTTATGTGGAGGTATCAATATGATTTGATCTAAGCGTCAATAAAAATGCAATCTTCTTAAACCTGTAATCCACCACCATCATTGCACCAGTGCCAGATTCAGAGGTCGGGTCCTCACTTCCTGGGTGCACTAACCCAAATCCATTTAAGTTTTGGTTGATTTTTGCATGAATTAGGCTCAAACTTGCACTGATCCTAGATCAAATTTCAGTTAACCATCACGTAAATTCTACCAAACTCTCACGCTGCTCCAACGTGCACGAGAAAATAATTTTTTCTCTCTCCAGCCAGTAAGGCTCACAACACACCTATCCACCAGGGCTCTCAGTTTAATAAACCACTAAGGAACTCATAGGCTCGCCAACTCTAATACCATGTTAAAAATAGAAGACGAAACTTATATACTGAAAACTAGTAGCTCACATGTGAATAAGCTACCCCTGGAGACTGCCCAAGCAGAGAAACGCTATACCAATCAATCACTGAAACCATAATATATAAGTTTACATTAGAATAGGGAGAATTGCAACTAACACATAAAAAATAGGAATTAATTCTAATCTAGGACACACGCATAGCTTTGAAACAAACTGTCTCCAATAATACATATTCTTCGATATCCTTCTTTCTTAGTCTCAGGTTTAGTATAACATATACTACAAAATACAATGTTTTCTCAACTACTGATTAAAATTTGAGGCTTTGTACATTATATCTTGCTAATCTCATCCCAAGGGAAATGGATATTTGCCAAAAAGCAATAGAGTTTCTAAATTTTCTACCTTATATTTGTAGATACATTTTTCCAGCTAATTTCTAATCCTATTCTTCTCAAATTGAAATGCATTCTCCCCATTTGAAATAGTGATAAAATTTGTATACTACATCAATGAAATAATGATAAAAAAATTATACTACATCATTGAGAAGCTATGGGCAACATGCCAAGATTGTTATAAGAGAACCCTTACTAGCTCCAAACTTCTCATTTACAATTTAGTGTTGAATGAATATATAACTTAGGGTGTTCTGTATATAGTTTCCTAGTGAATCCCATAGAAACTGATTTTTCATTAAAATTGAGATATTGCCAGTAAAAACTAGTCTTTATTGAAATATTTTAGCAAGAGGAAATAATGTCTCAAACTCAATGATCCATTATCATTAAGATATCTATTTTTTTTATTATCAAATTTTTATTAAAAATTATACATTTTTCTTTCAAATGATATATGACATTGTTTTTTTATTTTGATCCTTAATACATAATAATTAAAGTGGTAGCCAACAATTAATGCTTCCTACTCAAAATTCCCTCTCACAGGCTCTTACTAGGAGAAGTTCTCATCTATATCATAATCAGGGTGATGTAGAGTAGTCTAAATTTTAGGTCCTAGTCATGGTGGGGTCAAATAGTTACGATTTTTTTTGGCAAGAAAATCAAACATTGATTAAAAGTTATATCAAAATTTACGTAGTTATTTAATGACCAACACCATTCATTACTGACCACAAAATGAAAATTCTACAAAAATACAAATAGAAAAAAATTGGATGTGTCTGCAAACTTAGAAACTGACAACTATAGCCCTGAAAAAATAACCAAAGAATTTAATTTTGAAACATAATAAAAAAAATAAAAAACCCAGAAAAACTACACAACCAACAAAACAGCCTGTCAACATTATTTATTTTATGTGAAATAATTTTACCAGTTTATGGCTTGGTAATTTTAAATTTATAAAAAAATTTGATAAAACTTGAAGGTCTGGGGGACTGATTCAACGTGTCCCTGCCATTGATTAAGACCGCCACGGGTTGGAATATCATTGAATACTCATTATAATTATGTGGCGCCCACTGCAAACCCATCTACACATTCCAACTATTACCCATGTGAATGACATAGGACATCCCTGATAGTGTAGGAAACACTTTTCTTTGGGTTGAATGTCAATTTTTTTCACTCGGTAGTTGAGTGAATGTCAAAATTTAATGCACACAGTTAAGGACTATGAGAGAACTAGAATTTCTACATTAGGGAATGCTAAGGAAAGGCTCACTGAAGGTGGTGATTCACACATTACAAGCTATGGATCAATGGGATATTCTCCTATACTGTTATACCTATTATTCTCTCTTGCAGTCTTGTTTCAATATTAAATTCATTATAGTGACACAAACTAATCCGTGCATGTATCATACAAAAATATTCCTCGTTCATATTTGGTCTAAAAAAAACAATTGTGTTGTGAAGGGCTCCTGGATATTTGAGAAATTCTGCTGACATATGAATACTCCGTTGTGTTGTAGCCAATCTTCACAGTTTGACGTGGGAAGTATAGTTTAACAATTTCGAAATGGAGTACAGTATGCTTAGACTACATGGTTTCACAAACCTTTATAAAACTCATTCAATTTAATTCATTTTATGAAAATAATTTATTGTTTTAGTATGCATGTGTTACAACAAATAAATTAACCACTGGGAATGAGAGGATTTGAGAGGAGATGAGATATGTAGATGTTGTGAACCGAGTGGTTGATTGATTCATGGAATCCGCTAAATAATGAACAAATGAGTGTCTGGAGAAGCATCTTGGATGCAATGCATCATAAGTAATCACAACAAAATGTCTCCCTTTACCAGGTTGTTCCACCTATGTCATTCTCTTCACAGGTCCTTGGTGTTACCTCTTCCTTTAACTGGATATTCAATGAAGTTGAGAGAAATGCTCGATTAATTATTATTGGGGAGAATGGAGATGAAAAGCAGAGAGGTTTACTCTAAACTTGTAACACGATTCAAATTTGGCAGCCAAAAAACTGGAAAAGAGGAGTACCTGGAAAACTCCCAACATTTGGCTAGTTTGGGAGAAATGTTTGGAAGGTACGAGGAGTAATTAAGTGTTATAATTTCCATGCCCTCTTCCTTACAATGCAGGAAACACCAATAATATCCATTAGCATTTTGTCTATATAGAATGCCGTAAAAGGGTGTGTGATATAAACGACCAATGCATGGGAACTGGCCTTTATGAAATGCTATTTATTGTGATTGGCCAAATTTGAAAAAGTATTGCAGTATGTCGTACTATAACGAAGAATCACATGGAAAAGAATTTGGGGAAAATGACTCAATGGAAAGGAATTTAGATTTATCGTTGTTTATATTGACTTTTCGAGGGATAATACTATGATAACAAAGAATTTTGCAAAACCAAAAAGATAAATACCCTCAAAACAATCATTATAGAGTGCATAGGTATTTTCATGTCTCACTGTCTTCACATGCAGAGACTACAAAGTACAAAATGATTTTTGGTGGGTTTAGGGTCCATATTTTGGACATAACTATGATACCATGTGTGAGGACCCATCCATAGGTTTTCTAACTGCTACTGCAGTCATTCAATTAAATTTCACAAAATATCAGAAAAAGGAAAATTTCAGGTTTATAAAACATCATAAACATGAACATATATTAATTTAATTCTACAACATTCATAACCTGTAACAATTTACATAAATAAAATAACTAGTTGATGAATAACTAATATAGTGAATATGTTGAGATACTCCTTGGTTACCCAACTAAATTTACCTCACATCTAACTAGGAATGATTTATTTGCCCAGGGAACCTCCATAGGTTCCCTCGCCCTCTGATCCCAACTCCAACTAGTTGTATTTTTTTCAAGTTAAAACCAACACTCTCTAATGGATCCAAGTTTGGATTCCCTCTTTTTTCTCTCCGTTCTCTCCATTCTCCTTCTCCACGCGATTCCTCCAAATAATATCCTCCCATGCCAAAATAAAGAACAAGGATCCCCCTTCTCCTCTCATCCTCCTTCCCTTTATGTATTTTCCTCTCATCCACCCCAACAAATTGTAATTAATGAAATGAATAACCCATCATCCTTTGAATTTAATGACCTTGAATTTCATTACCATATCTTATCCAAAAGTAAATTTGAGAATACACATTGAAATATGAAAATTTTATTTAGAAATAAATTGGAGAAGACCATATGTTATCCAAAAGTAAATTTAAGAGGACACCTTGTGAATTGAAATATGAATATTTAATTAAGATAAAAATTGGAGAAGACCATATCTTATCCAAAATTAAATTTGAGAAGACACCTTGGGAATTGAATAATAACCAATAATAAGTTATATCAATAAAACAAAATTACATATTCACAAGTGTAGGCATATACCAATATTTCTTAATAATTATAATTCAATATTTTCATGTTGATTAAATATTAATCAAAATTATCATGATAGGATCAAGTACGGGATTACACATTCAAAGGAAAATAGAGAAATAATATGAGCTCAACCTCCAAAAATTCAATTTTCTAGCATTATGAACACCATATTCAATTAAAAAGACATGATCTTGCAAACAAAGTAGTAGCAACTATTTTTTTATGCGACCCTACCAGAACTAGCATTCAAAAATTATTTGTAGTCATAAAAAGTCACTAGCCACCAGTTGGAATGGAATCATTCAACTCCTTAAGTGAATCCTAAAAACATTGGGCAAGAAGTTCATGATCAATATAGTCAAGTTTCTATAACTATTCTTCCAATAACAATTTCTTTTCAATTGATTTCTTCCACATAGTTCTATGCCAAGTATTATGCTTGTTATGTGAATGATGTTTCTCTCTTCCATAGGAAAACATGTCCAAATCACAATATTGTTGTTTTTTAGTTATTATGAATTTGGTGCGTTTAATCTTATTTAAACAATATTGAAAAAGGTAGGCTTGAATTACTCATGTATTCAAGGAGAAATATCATCAAAGGAATACTACCTAGGTTAGAAGCAAAGCATAGAGGGAAAGAAAAATTGAATTTCCTTGGCCACATTTCATATTTTACTTGTATGATAGTTTGTTATAAATTCAATGTTGAACTTTGTATATGAATTTATTCTCACTGAAGAAGGATATCTCTTTGGTGTTTATCTTTATAAATATAACCCCTTGCCATTGATGTCAAAGGGAGAGTCTAGGAAAGGAGAAGTGATTCTCAAGGAAGTAAGGAGAAATAAAGAGGCATAATAATACGAGTAGGATCACATTGTTTCCATCAATTCCAAAGGTGGATAATGTTGGTAATGTTGGCATTGATGTAAAATGAAGGCTCGAGGTTGATTTCAGTGATGAATATTCAAGTTTGATCCAATGAAGATTGAAGTTGATTAAAGCGATGTGTAGGGTTGTGATGTGTAAGGATGTTCAAATGAAGGTTGATTTAATGATATAATATGCTTTTCATGAAAAAAAATTGTCATATTTTTTCTCTTATAAAGAAAGTAAATACATGGCATATGAGAAATTGTGAACAAGATCTAGAGAACTTAACATTTCTATTGAACATTAATGTCATCATTTTACATTGCCCAAAAATTGCACTCTCCTAGCTTATTTTCAAATCACGAACTCTCCGAGTTGTAATAATATTGATTTATAATTCACATGATTAGTTTCTAGTGAAGAAGGTACCACATAGGGGTCCAAAGCCATTAAAATTGAAGCTGATACAAATCACAATTATTTTTTTCTAGAATTCAATGGATAGAAACAGGTTAGATATTTGTTATCAATGACTGTAGCCCAAATTTATATTTTATTATCAGCGTCTACAACACATACTGAAATTGAGTAACCAATGTTTTTTTCCTATAGAAAAGATGGATAAAATTACGAGTTGTGTCTTATGCAATAATTGACATTGGATTATGATTCTTCAGTTTTGTACAAAGTACAAGGTGTATGTGCCTTTACTTGAAATTCAAACTTGGAAATGAAGACATAGATTACAAACGTACTTTTGGTACAAACAATAAATCCTTCACTTCGAATTAATGCATGAAATAAAAATAGTCAAAGAGCTTTGTATATAAAAGATGCATTTTTTAATAATAGTGATGCTAGAGAATTGAATTTTGTGAGAAAAAATTCATGAATTTCCTATTAAGAAGAGAAAGAGAAAGAGGAGAAAAAGTGAAGCATAATTGAGGTAGAGGAGAAGAGAATATAAGCAGTTGTAAAGAGGACATAAACATATCTCAGAAAACAGACAAAAACTAGGTAACCAACAAAATGAATTTATAACTTTCTTAGTGGATTGTTGTCTCATTTTATGTAATAGCCTTAAAAGAAAATATTGGAGCCTGTAGAAGAGGGAGTAAGCGAATCCCAACAAGTTGTAGCTTGAAAAATAAACTTGAGGTGGAATCATCTTATATGTAGAAACATTAAAAAAAGTGATTTAAATGATAGAGTAAGAGCTTGTCTTCACATCGCTACAACAAAAATTCATGGATTTTCACTTTACAGGTTTCCACTTATATTTGGTTTCTACATGTGTTGAATGTCTTACTTGTGTGCATGTTTTTCAATTCATTTTTAAATGTTGAACACATATACAACTCTGTTAACTGCAAAAGAGAATAAAAACAAGTCTTGTTAAAATAATTTGAATTTGGTCATTTAAAAGAGGCAATTAATAATTTACCCCCAGAAACTGCTAAGTATTCATTAACAAATATATTGATGGAGATTTTATCACATTATCCTATCATATTAATGTACTTCTAATGCAAAAAACAAAAAAAAACATAAGCTTGAACATACTAATTTACAAACCTAACATCATGCTCTATGATGTAAAATATCAAAAATGCATTTTAGCAAGGTCAAAAATATATGTTATAGGTATAAACATGACTATAAATGAGCCTTAAAATTAAAATTAGCCATTACCAAGTCCCATCATATAACATTATGAATTAAGAAAATTAGACTATTATCTCAAAAAATAATGAAAGAAAGATGCTTTCGTACAAAAAGTTCCACAGTCTCCCACGTTTTATGTAAAGTGATATTTCACATTAACTAGAATGATCATGTTTTAATCAAACATCTTAGGAGTCAACAAACCAAACTACATAGGCATTTTCAAATGTAATACAAGGTATGGGAAGGTGAATCCCACTACTTAAGTGATGGTACACATAATGTTGTGTAGTATAGGATCGATAACATCCTTGATCAAAATCTAGTTACTAACTTTCTTTGTAGCAATAGTATAATAAAAATTTACATATCCTTGGATGCTCTCTAAAGCTTCATCACCGAGGTGTCCTCTCTTTGGGACTATTAAATTTCTATATGGAGCTAGTATGGTAAGGAAACATATTTCATCCGATAAATCTTAAGTATTTCTTCACCACTTTGAAAGACTTTTGTAATAGGATTTCAAAAGAGTCACTAGTTTTAGTCATCATAGTTCAGATATCATTATTTTTTCTTGTACAAGCTAGATATGGTTTGCGTCATATTCTCTTCTCACCAATATTGCAAATTCATGTTTCATGAATCTATAAAAAATGACAAGTCTCAATAATTTTTTTAATTTTTTTATTTGATGAATGATTGCACTTTTTATCAATAATAGTTGTGAGTTCCATGGCCTATATTATATCCACCAATGAGAAAAACCTTGCACGCATGCAAGAATTGAACACACCCCAGTGGTGTGAAAAATATATTTCTTTGTGCAAATATTAAAATATTGTATGTTAACATATCTTGCATGCTCTCCAAAGCTCTATCATGAACTCTTCCGTTCAACCTCATTAGTCTCTGGCGGAGGGACTATAACGTTCGACAGGAGTGTTGATTCTCTATTAATTTGAGTTGATGATTGAAAATAGAATTTAATTCGCATTTAACCAAAGTTTTTATTAAAACCAATGTTTAAAATGATTTAATTTTAATTTGATTGGACAACCAGATTTGAAGCGACTTTTCATCAAGACAAATATTTAAAATGACTTAATTTCAATTTGATTGGACAACTAGATTTGAAGCGTTATTTCGGGCTTGGCATTTTCCAATGTATTCATTTTGGAGCAAAGTAACATAACCAAAGTTTAGTTTTTTTTGCGATGCATATAAAGTTTGGTTAATATTATTGGCAGTTAGATTTCCTCCGATCCATCAAACTAATGCTAAGTCTTAAGTTAAAATTAACCAGGAACATTAAATGTCATGTTTTAATTAGTGACTTTTGCATGCATTCAAGTGCACCGTTTTTTGTGGGGACCTTGTAATCTGGAAACCACCTAGTATGGATACTTCGTTACAGCTAGTCAATAAGTCAAGATCTCTCTACAAATATCAACAAGACGAGCGTCTCACCAATAGCTAATTGGTAGCTAACACAAAGGTTGGAAGAACCCAAACCGATCCAACTAACCATCATGATCCACCACCCCTTCTGAGAGTACCGAAAAACCATTCAGATCAACTATATCCATTGGGGTTGGGAGGATAATTTATATTTTGTAGGTGGTGGAAAAAGAAAAGATCGATGGGATTCATAGATTAGGGATATATCTCATGGATCGTATGGGATATATCTCGTGGGAGAAAACATCTCTTGGATCGATAAAGAAAATAAATGACAAATGTGATAAAATATATACTTGTATTTGTTTTTTTTTTTAAATTCGGTAGGACTATACTATTTACTATTTATATTTTGTAATAATCAGTCTTTGACCTCAATCTGCCCGAAGGAAACCAGGTCTGTTGTCCATCTAAAAGCATGAAAAGCGTCCCAACACTGGAATTGTTTCATATGTCTAAAAGTCTCATGTGCGAGCTGTCCTACTACTGCAGTTTGTACATTCATAAAGCATAAAAGGAGTTCATAGTTAACTATAAAATGCATCCAAAATCAAAAAAAGATAAAATTCCTATCCATCTGATGAAGAGACCGGTGTAGGGTCTTTAATATTAGTCCTGGGCATTTCAGCTTGTTGGAGCTGTTGGAGGATCTTCTGAAGGGTCTTCTCCATGCGGCCCACTTTATCATCCAGTCTGCTAACTCGGTCTACCGCCTGATATTGTGTTATCTTGATGTGATGTTGCTGGTCCTAAATGTCCAAAAGAAGAGCTTGAGTACTGGGGTCTGACTTAGCAGGGGATGTCTTAGTAGGAACTGGCTGAATACTTTGAATTTCTTTCACTATCAGACATTTTACTATCCAGTAGATGTGGATACTCTGATTAAACAGAGTGAGATGGCCTCGGGTATCGCCTGGATCTGTAATGAAATCCAAAATCTCTGCCTCTGCCTCATTGTCTTCAGGTTCAATCTGGATTTCCTTTTCCCACCCCCGAATTTCTTGGCAAACTTCAGAGGAATTTCCTAACACATAATTTGCTGCCAAAATTTCTAGGTGTTCTTGATTGGTTTTGCGACCCCGTCTCTTGGGGACAGTTTCTAACTGAACTTGTTGTTTGCCTATGGCAGTATCGGCCCGTTGACGTCTTTCCCCATTGCAGAAATTATTTTATGCAAAAACTCTGACAAACAAAAGTGCACAGAAAATATGTGAGGGGTTTTGATAATAGAACTCGTGCGCCTCCTTTGAATATGGATATCTTGAATCTCATGCAAACACAGGTACCTCGCCCCCCTGGGCCTACTATACATCCGAAACAGAAATTCATAGCCTTGATTGTCCGGACTTTTGACTATATGCATAAAGTAAATCCTGAAATTAGCATATGAAATAACCTTATGATTGTTATCCCTCCTACAAGCATGGGCGACCTTACTGTTTAGCTTTGCATGAACAATATGCAAGATTGAGAGAGTATAATTATCACGAGTCCTAGGAGTCAGATTAAGCTGGCTAAGGTGTGGGGCCATTTCATTGGCTAAGGGACAGAGACTCTGTAGCCTCTTTCTTATTCTACCCTGCAAACCTTCAGGGTTGGGCGAAAGGACATGAGTTACATGCGTCATGAGAGTGGCTGCTTTTCTCCTTGGCCTAAACCAAAGGGTTGAAGGAAAATTATCATGAGTGCGGATATGAAAATTGACTACCTGTGTCGACACTATCATGAGAAGACATTGTCGAGACTGATCATGACAAAAATGACAGCTTTGGAACTTAATCAGACATTTTATGAGCTTAGCCCCTAAAGACCTGTGGATGCAGTGGTCCTTTAGCAAGGTATTGAAATGTATGTGATCAGGTATGCAACCAGGGTTTATGACTTGGGCAATCACCATGCAGGGGTCGCGGAAACAAGGAGGCACGGGTTGCTGTCCAGGGATAACCCAGCGACAAATCTCAATCAAGCCCAGAAGAGGTTGATTATGCTGAAAACTAAAGAGAACAACAGTCTTTGGCATCAGAAAAGGTAAGAGAGTGACAGATACATACCCCAACAGGATCAAGAAATTGCTGGATTGAAAATCGTTGAGCCTCCTCCTCTGCCGCCTCCAGACTATTGCACGCAGGAACCTGTGCATGAATGAATGGAGGGGTAGCGGGGACTCACTTACCTTAATCAAAACTTGTCGTTTGCGACCTGTCTTACTAGCCTGTCCACTTTGCACCATTATTCCCATCTGCATGTTCGCACACTTCACCCAACTGGATTGACGGTCCAACATAAATGATGTTAATTGCATGGAGCTGGAGTGCGTGCCAAGTCGCCACCTCCAAGATTTCAATCTGACAACTATACACCCCGATCGGGGGCAAATATACTTGTATTTGTTAAATAAGAGGATTAAACACAAATTTTTGAATGGAAATTGAAAAATAACTAGTTTTTAATGCATAAGGTTTTTCGAGATGGAAGCTTGTAAAAATTCCATGCTATTTCACAAAAACGGAATTCGACACAAGACATTAGAAAATTGTAAACACTAGTAGGGAGAGAACTTACAAGGATTCCAGCTATGACATGAGAGAGAACTTACAATGATTTATGGCTGGGATAGAACTCACAAAATAAAAGGTCGTGTGTTGCCTCCACTGCCTTAATCTTTTGAGTTTTTTTATTTATTTTGGTTTGTTTTCTCCATTATTCTATATTGTAATTATTACTAGAAGGAATAAGAGTATTAGAAAGCTTCAGGTGCATGTAGTAGCAGCACAGTAAATTTTGATAGGAGTGATTTTCTTCTTATGGTTGTGACCTCTGGTGTTGGGATAATTGTCTTGAAGGTTGTGAGATCAAGTCCTCTTGGGTGGGAAGAAAACAAATATGGAAGGTGTAGTGATCAAAACGGAAAACACAACCACGTAGAAGTGTGTCAAATTGATGAAGACGATGTCTAATGGAGTATGGAAAACACAACATTGTAGAGCTGTGTTAAATTGATGAAGAGGATGTCCAACGGAATACGACGGGGCGACAATCCCATTAATTTTGTGTTACAGTTTCTCACTTTTCATATATGTCTTGTGTTTTTCATCACCAGAACTTTAGCTTTTCTCCTCAAGCCCCTGAGGTAGCCTCACGCCATAGCTGAAATCATTGTAAGTTCTCTGCTAGCCAATGTTTACAATTTTCTAATGTCTTGTGACGAATTCCCTTTTTCCGAAATAGCATGGAAATTTTACAAAGTTCCATCTTGAAAAACCTTATGCATAAAAAACCAGTTATTTTTCAGTTTCCATTCAAACATTTTCTTTTGATCCTCTTATTTAGAAAATACAAGAATGGTTTATCCCTAATGGGATATAGGGCTAAATTATGGGATCGATAAAGAAAAGTGATCTTATGTTGCTAAGGCCCTGTTCCGGAATCTATCAGTTAAGGCCTTGAGTGAGAAGGACGACTTACCAATGACTTTCCTGGAGATAAATCATAACGGCACTACAGCTCCAACCCTCCATAACCTTTGTTGGCTCTCCTGACCTGATTTGGCCTTGACTTTCTTCCTCACTCTCTCGGCTTTGGAAACACTTGATATATAATTCATGGCTTCAAATACGTTACGCCTCATCAGTCAGTTATGCCTTACTTTCTTACCCTGGTCGGCCTTGGATTTTTTCTTTCTCTAGATAGCTAATTACCAATAATATAAAACAACCTTACCTTTCTTAACTAGAAGGGAATAACCTTTTGAGATCTGGCTTGTGTTTTGAAAACATGACTCTCAATTAATGAATCAGGTTCTATGTTCTCACTCATTACTTTATCTATGCAATTGAAATCTCCTTTAAAGCTTTCAATTAGCCAGGTTAGTGATTGGTTTTCTTTCCAATGTCTAAAACAAATTCTATGGACCTCACCATATGAATACTGAATGTTAAAACCCTCAACCTTCGATTTAATCTCACTTTAAAACCGTCAATGTGAGACATGCTCAGATCACTGACCTATGCTAGCTAAATCAAATGACAAAATTTCATGAGTGCAGAGAAGTGGTGTGCCTTGTTTAAAATTTTAAGACAGAGGAAATTCTTTTCCTGAACACAGAGACTTTACACAGCGTTGCGGAAATGACTTTAATCAGGACAACACAATTACAAAAGTTGACACAGAGTTAGAGAATTCACTTAATCTAGACCATACAGTTGAGGAAATAAAATTATTATGGTCTTCCTTGTAATATAGAGTGGAAGAGATTAAAGTCGAAACTATATATGAGAAAATAAAATCAATTAATTTTACCTAAGGTGAAACAAAGTAAAACAAAGTTGTTGCGGTAAAACTCATACGTGAAATTTTCACAACCAAATCTGAACTAACAAAATTTTAGATTATAATTCAAAAATGCAACATACACATTCATATGGAGGTTGAGGCTCCTTCACCAGTAAAAAAAACTATTTTTACTGTGATTTACATTCATCATGGGTTGAGGAGTAACACAGTAAAACCTGTAAATGTTGTTTTCACGTGCCCACCAAAATTTTCTCCATGATTTTCTCCTTCTTGTATTTTTAAAATTAAATCAGCCACATTACATTCTTCAACTCTATGCTAGTTAATTCAAAACATATATATCTAAGACATTTAATTCATGACAGAAAATTTTTAATAAATAGCATGGGCAGAAATCGTTTTCTGAACATTGAGTATGAGTAAATGTTTGCCCTTGTGTTTCTAGCAACCATTAATAAATTTCAAATTGACTTTTAATTAATTTACTCTGTTTGTGGAATGAGTTATGTACTCTACTCAAAACTTGTCCTTCTCTGCAAAATCAATCCGCAACCTGCAAAGCATTCACTGAGATATGGCTTCTGTGAGAAAATGAAATGTGGTGGTTATGATTAATTTTCCAGCACTCCCCCTTAATCAAAATTGCCGCCATTGACCATTTCCAAACAATCTCTGAGATTAAAAAAATAAAATAAAAATAAAAAAATAAAATATCACGTGCCAATGACTTTGTGGAGATGTCTGCAAATTGTTCCTCTGACCTGCAATACTGCAACACAATATCACTATTGTTAACTAATTCTCTTATGAAGTGGTATTTATCATAAATATGCTTTTCTGTGTTGTAAAAAACAAAACTGTTTGATAGTGCGATTGTTGAACTGTTATCACAGAAAATAGTGGTTTCTCCCATGAGGGCTTCACTGAGGGAGAAATACCATACCACGTGGGTTTATATTGGGGGATATTTATGAGGAAAAAATGGCATAATATATTGGGGGATATATAGGGGGTAAAGGGATTTTAGATTGGCATGTATAAAAAATGGAGCTGAAAGTTAATGAAAAAATATAAAGCGGTATAAAAAATGTTAATGAAAAAATGGATACCTACAATATCTAGTGGAAGTAGGGGTTTTTAAAATTGGGAAGGTGTATTGGGTTCGTATTGGTAGTGGGTTAAATAATGTCATTTTTAGGGGTATTTTCCAATATATAGTCAAATTAAGGGTATTGTTTAATATGCCACGAACGCATGTGATAGATTAGAGGTTCATTGAGTGAAGACCTCGTGGGTTGCTCCATCTTGTTGATGACATAAATCCCACAACATCCTTCTCATCCAAACTTCCTGACACACTGCTGCTATTGCGGTGACATATTCCGCTTCTGCTATTGACAATGATACTATCGACTGCTTCTTTGAAGCCCATGAAATGGCTCCCGAACCCAAATGAAAAAGATATCATGACGTGCTTTTTCTGTTATCAACACTTCTTACCCAATCACTGTTAGTGTAACCAACCAGCCTAAAATCATTTTTTGGGGAGTAAAAAATGTCATACTCCTTTGTCCCATTGACATACTTTAAAAGTATTTTCATTATTTGATAATGTGTCTCCTTGGGTGTCTCCATGAACCTCGACACTGAACTCACTGCATACATTATGTCAGGTCTAGTTGCAGTCAAATAAATTATACTTCCCCCCCATACTTTTGTATAATGTTATATTGACATTGATGCTGCAATATTCCTTGCTCAACTTCAACCCCGTGACAGTTGGAGTTGGTGATGGCTTGCTATTCTGCATATTAAACCTCTCTAAAATGTCTGCAACATACTTTGCTTGAGAAATAAAAATTCCATTTTTAGTCTTCTTTACTTATATGCCCAAAAAAAATCTTAACAACCCCAAGTCAATCATTTCAAACTCACTTTTCATGACTGCATTGAAATTAGCAATGAAAAAATCATCACTCCCTGTAAAAATCAAATCATCTACATAGAAAATGACAATAAGAAGCTTATCGTCACTTTCTTTGATGTAGGGACTAGGTTCACCGTAACATTTTTTGAACCCATTGTCCATAAAGTAAGCATCTGTCCTTTTATACCATGCATGTGGTGCTTGCTTCAGCCCATAAAGAGCTTTCCACAACCTACACACCTTGTCTTCTTAGCCTTCTACCTCACAACTAGAAGGTTGCACAATATGCACTTCTTGTTTCAGCACTCCATTGAAGAAAACTGATTTTACGTCCATCAGATACACTTTCCATTTATGTTGCGCGGAAATCAACAAAATTGTATGCACTATCTCCATCCTTGCGACTCCGCAAATGTTTCTACATAGTCTCTTCCATGCTGGTGCTTGTAACCTTTGACAACTAGCCTTGCTTTATACCTTTCATTCTTGCCTTCAATGTTTCTCTTTCTCTTATATACCTATTTCACTCCAATGACTTATTTACCTCGTGGAAGGTCCTCTAACTCCCATGTGTCATTATTTTCTATTGCTCCTATTTCTTCATCCATTTCCACAACCCATTTCTCTTCTTTGATTGCATCCTCAAAGTGGATTGGGTCATCTACATGAAAAAATAATGCAAATAATGATTTCAGACCAGCGTTGCTATCAACTTCATCTTCCTCATAAATTTCATTTAAATTTCTGAATTTTGGTCTTCTTATGCTTGCAAAATATGGGCTTGGTGTTGCACTTGAAGTAGATGGAGTTGTGGATCTTTGTGGTGTTCTTGGAGAAGAACTTTCTTGGTTGCGCAACATTGTCCTATTATTTGTTTGTGGTGTCATATGTTAACTGCTTTGTTGAGCTTGTTTTTGCGAAGAAGGAGTCACTATTTAGGAATTACTTGTTGTGGTCAATTACTCTTTGTCTTCATGTGACATACATGTCTTCACATTGAATTTATTCTCTAAAATTCCATCCCATGCTTCCTATTCTATGTACTGAACATCTCTATTGATTATTAATTTATTGGTTGATGTATTGTAGAGCTTGTATGCCTTAGATTCATCACTATATCCAAAAAATATAAATTTCTCCCCCTTGTTGTCCAACTTCTTTCTCAACTCATCCGAGACATGTGTATATGCCACAGATCCAAAGACTCTCATGTGAGTGACATATTGCTTTCTTCCACTCCATGCCTCTTCAAGAACAATATTCACAACACTTTTGGTTGGAAACCTATTAATAATATATGATGCAAAATCGACAGCTTCAACCCAATAATCATTTGGTAAAAGGGTTTGCCTTCAACATACTCCTTGACATTTCCATGATGGTCCTACTCTTTCTTTTCGCGACACCATTTTGCTGAGGTGTATAGCTTGTTGTAAATTTATTCTGAATTCCATGCTCCCTGCAAAACCATAGGAAGTCACTTGAGATATATTCACCACCTCTGTCAGTCCTAAACACTTTTATGTAGTGTCCACTTTGCTTCTCAACAAGAACTTTGTAGTGGCGGAAGTGGTCAAACACTTAAATTAAAAATTTCTCAACAATTCTTCTTTCCTCAAGTGCCTCACCATGAGATGTGATTTGGGTAACAAACACAATTACATGTGTAAAAAATGAGTCCACATTCTTAGACTATTTCATACAAATTTTCTCAAAATCTCTTATGAGCATTTGTAATTTTGTTTTCTTCACCTTTTCCATGCCTTGGTAAGTCGTCTGGAGGGTATCCCATGCTTTCTTGGACTTCATTCCTGCTACAATCCTTGAATTTCGTTAACTACCTGGAAAATATAGAAGAGGGCTTTGGAGTCCTTCCTCCTCTTGTCTCTCAACAAATCTCTTTATGCTTGTGTCAAAGCATTATATCTGATGCATCTCCTAGTTCTTGGAAACCATTCTCCACCAATTCCCAAATGTCTTGTGAGGAAAACACAAACTTCATTGTTATAGCCCAATAGTTATAATTTTTTCCATTAAACTGAGGTATTTGTGGATTATTCAAGATTTTTCTTATTGTTGCCATTTTCACTATGTAAACAAACTTTCTTACTATGTTGGGATGCTCCTGCTCAGTTACCTAAATTAATTTACCTCCCAAACATCTAGGAATTATTTCCTATCCAAGGGAACCTCCACACATTGCCTAGCTCTTTGATCCCAAGTCCAACTAGTTATAGTGTGTCCAAGTTAAAATCAACACTCTCTAACGAATCCATGTTTGGATTCCCTTATTTTCTCTACATTTTGTCTCTTTTCTTTATCCACATGATTCCTCCAAATAAAATTATTCCATGCAAAAATAAAGGACAAGGATCCCCTTTCTTCTCTCATCCTCCTTCCCTTTATGACTCTTCCTCTAATCCACCTCAACCACTTTCCACTAATTCCATGACTACCCCCTCACCCTTTCAATTTAATGACCTTGAATTTCCTTACCATATCTTATCCAAAAGTAAATTTGAGAAGACATAATGGGAATTTAAATATGAATATTTTATTTATAAATAAATTGGAGAATACCATATCTTATTAAAAACAAAATTTCAAAGGACACCTTGGGAATCGAAACATAGATATTTAATTTAGAAAAAAATTAGAGAACACCATATCTTATCCAAAAGTAAACTTGAAAAGACACGTTGGGAATTGAATAATAACAAATAATAAAATTTATATCAGTAAAATAAAATTGTAGAGTCACAAGTGTAGGTATATACTAATATTTATTAATAATTATAAGTCAATATTTTTAGGTTAATTAAGCATTAATCAAAATTATCATGATAGGATAAATTAGGGAATTACATACACTCCTCCTTGAAAAAAAATCATCTGAAGTCAGAGTGAAAAGGACACAAGGAGTTCGAAAGAAGTTTGGAAATAAAGCATAAAAAAATAGAGAGAGACATAAAATCGAAATTTAATAAGTTAAGCAATGATACCACTTCCTATCAATAGTATCCAACTAACTTATAGCCTCCTATACTCCCTAACCTACTTCTACTCTCATCCTATCCATAATATACTGAAATATACTATGGAATAATGATCTAACCACTGATAAATCCAATATGGCAGAAGCGTCGACAATATCGACCCTACTTCCCCTAAAGGAAATTGGTAATCATCATCACATGTCTAGGGGAGTGTGTCAATCACTGCCCTCCCATGATTCCAGTCCTGGAGGTTACATGGTGGGAAATTTCTCCACTCCTCCTCAAAACTAGGGTCGACACCCTAATATGGACCACACTATGATGTTGGTTGGATACTTGTCATCGAATAATCATGTCGGGTAGTCTTTTCACCTACTATTTACACTTTACCCATGTCATAGTAATGCATATCAAGTATATAAAACATTTAATAGAATAATGTACGTCATACAATTCTTCATTCGATGTCTCAACATTTCCCCATCGGAAGCATAGATATTCGTTATGATATAATTCTTTCCAATCTGTAAGTTAGTTCTCATTCATGCATATACATAACAACAAGATATATAGATAAGCGATCTAAATCATCATGTTATTAATTCTACTATCCACATGCCAATTTTGTACTTCATAACAACATACTAGAAATAAATCTTACATTAGATAAAGCATAAATTCGATAAGTCATTCACTATATAAATCATATCCCCTTAAGCAATGCATCAAACAAAAATAATTATGATAAGTCATACACTATATAAACCATAACCAAGTAATTCGCACATTAGCTAAATCAAACATCAAATATTTTAATCAACAATACCTAATCCATCAAATGATTTATATAAGTAATTTCATCTATCTAACTAAAATGCATTAATATTACATATCATTAAGAAATAAAACAACATGAAAATACAAATAGAGCCTCAACATAGGTAGTTATCTAGGTCAAAAAGGGCATCACAAATGGTCAAAAATTTAGGGGTAGTCGTGATGTATAGCCTTTGCATCCTCATAGATAACATATCGTAGGCTATACTTTTCAAACTACACCTTAACCAGGTCCACTAAGTGATTCCTATGTTTTCAAACCCTCCAATGTATTATGCATCATGGTTCAAACATTACAGTTCCCAAGTATGAGTCTTATGATTGCCTCTAATCGAGTTTGAGATTCATCGTAAACATAATGTCATAAAATAGATACATGAAAAACATCACGATTTTTATGCAAATGAGGTGTCAGTATAAGACAATAAGAAATTGGTCCAATTCTCTTTTTGAAAAAATCCTATAAATCGAAGTGACAACTTCATCCTTTTCCCAAAACGAATAGTGCTTTTTTTGGGTTGAATACAAATAAAAAATTGATCTCTCACTTCAAAACTTTTGTCTGTCCTATGTGCATCGACATAACTCATGTTCCTATATTTTTCTTCCTTTAACCTTTGTCAATCTATCTTACTTGTTCCTCCATTTTTTGAACTAATTTTGGCTCGAATATTACTTTTTCCTCCAACCTTTTCCAACTCAATGGTGTCCTACATGGCCTCCCATAGAGATCTTGATAAGGAGGCATCTTGATTAAACTATAGTAATTGTTATTGTAGGAAAACTCTACCAATGTTAAGTACCTTTCCCTTTTAGCCTGACTATTCAGGACATACATTCTAAGCATATATTCCATAACCTAATTTACTATTTTAGTCTTCCCATATCTTTCTAGATGATATGCAATGCTTAAGTTCAATTGAATCTATAAAATTTTCCCAAAAAAAAATGTAAAGCAAGAATCACTGTCAGAATTTTTTTTTGTGTATTCCATGTAACCAGATAACTTCACTTATAAAAAATAGTGTTGCATTAATAACATCATAATGATCTCTTACTGGAATTATATGGACACTTTTTGTCAATTTATCAATTACAACAAATATTGCAATGTTCCTCTATGAAGTGAGTGGAAAAACCACAATGAAATTCATAGAAGTGACCTTCCATTAGACATAGGAATGTTATGAAATTTTAGGAGTCCTATTGGGTAGCAATGATTACTCTTTACTCATTTCCATTCAAGACACTTAGCAATAATTCAGACTATTTCACACTTCATGACTACACATTTTTTTTTTTTTTTTCATGTCTACATACATATTCTCCACTTTAGGATGTGTGTATTGGAGTGCTCTATGTGGCTCTTTGAGGATGGTTCTTTGTATATTACCCTTTCTTAGGGATGTAAATTATCCCTTTAAATCTAAATATTCCATCTAGTTCAAGGACATAACCCTCAAACTTTGGTATTATTTGCTTCCCACTCTAGAGCCTTGACGTAACCTTCATATACCAATTATACCTTCAAGTAGTTTTTCCAAAACATGTTCCCTCAAATTGACCTTGAAGCATACTACAGATAAGGTATGTGGCCTCTTTCTTAGTGCATTAGCCACCATGTTTACAAGGTTCATGGCCTCTTTCTTAGTGCGTAAGCCACCATTTTCTCCTTTCTCTCTATGTACGAAATCCAAAAATCATACTCACTCATGAATTCACTCCACCAACTATTTCTATAATTCACATACCTCTAAGTAAATAACTTCTTCAGATTCTCTTGATTATTTCATAACTCAAAGCTTCTCTCTATGAGATTGTGTCTCCCTAGTTTCAAAGCATAACATCATTGTTACTAATTATCATTCATGGGTAGCTTACAACTCTTCATGTTTCTTCAACTTCCTAGATGCATAAGTTATTACTTTTCCTTCTTGCATGAACATTTCTCCCAGTCCCTTCTTAAAATCATTTATACAAATAGTGAAGTCCTTCTCCATGTATTACACTCAAGGGGTTGATGCACTAGTTAGTAATATATTTAGTCTGGTGAATACATGGTCACATTCATATGTCCATTCATACCCAACCCCCCTTTCGCTGTAATTCGGTGATGGGTTTCACAATATTCAAAAACCCTTCCATGAATATTAGATAATAACCTACTATCCCCATGAAGCTACACATCTCATGATCATTTTTCGATACCAGAAAATACATTATGGCCTTTACCTTTTTTTTATTAAATTTAATTCCTTCTCTCAAATTGCTGTTCCTGAGGAATTTTCTTGTGAAATAAAGAAAATTTAAAATTTTTTCCATATAATTAATTTTCCCTTAAATCACTTATTTCATTAAATTTGGAATTAAATAGTGGATATAGAATTTCAAAATACCCAAAAAAACTCAATTCTTGTGATTTCATTGTAATACAAATTTTCCAATTTTAAGGAAATGTGTTTTAAGCATGTCAAAAAAACCCTCAGGTGTTGTTCATTCTTCTTTTCATTCTTGGAATACATGAGAATATTATCGATAAATACTTGCACAAATTGGTCCAAATTCTTTTGTAACATGCCATGAGAATCATGAACATTTTTGGTGCACTGGTCAAACCAAATGACACTACCAAGAACTAAAAGTGCCAAAATAGAGTCCAAAAGGAAGTTTTTTTTTAGTATGTCACCTTCCTTGATCCTCATTTGGTGGCATCCAAATCATAGATCAATTTTCAAGAAAAATACTACTCCCTTCATTTGGTAGAAGAGGACATATATTTTGTGTATCGGGTACTTATTATCTACAGTGGCTCGATTCAAGTCCCTATAATCCATGCACAATATTAAGGAACCATACTTCTTAATTAAAATGACTAGCACACATCAAAGTGAAATAGGATGTCAAAGAAAGAAAATTCCTAAATCTAATATCTCTTTTAACTACATATACCACACCCAAATTTTAGGATTCATCACCTTGTACGATGTCTTGAATATTAGCTTTCTAACAAAATTCCTCCTTATCCTTTTATCATTTATTGTTCCACTTTTCTCTTTGATTCTGATTTTTTTCTTTAATTTGGTATTCCCTTTGTTAACACACTTTAACTTGTGTTCCCATCTTATCTCTCTTATTTCTTTATATATATATATATATAACATTTGGATTGCTACTCTTTCTTCTTTCTCTCCCTTATTACTATGTCTCTATTTTATTTCCTTATTAACTTACTTTTCTCCTATTTTATTTTACTATCCCATTCTACCTTCTTTATGCTTTTATATTTGATTCATTCACTGTTTACATGTTCCCTCACATTATTTTTGTGCATTTATAGTTTATAGATCATTTTTTATCTATATTCTCTTTTTTTAATTGTTTGTTATTTGTTTAGTATTATGCTTCATTAAGTCTCTTACCATTTTATTTATTTTTATTCTTTGTTATCACATTTTATAATTCATTTTTATTTTTTTACTAACTCATTAATTATATTGTACTCTCTTTTGTAATTTTGTTTGTTTTTATATAATAACTAATATGTTATTATTATGCAATTATGTATTTTATTTGCATTCTATTTCTTTTTCATAATGTTTTAATTTATGTTTATATAATGTGACAATTGGTTTAAATACCAAATTATTTTTTATGTAATTGTTTAAAAAAAAACAGAGACATTTATTTTCTTACCAGAAATTAGTTAACAAACAGAAATAAAGATTGTTTTGGAATTAAGTAAACCAAAAATTTAGTTATGGAGGTGTTTCCATAAAGTGAAAAGACTGATGGTAATAAGTATTCCAACTGAGAAGTGGTTTAACAGAAACAGTTCAGTCAGTTACCCTTCCTTTGCGCATAAAGCAACATCCTTGTGAGGAAGAGGGGTTCTGATTGGTAAGAGGCTAAATGAAGTAAAAGGAGAGAGAGTGTGAATTTCCTGAGATGGTAGAGACCAGTGGAAATACTCTCATCCATCATGAATTCTTCTGGAAAGTAGATTAGAATGGAGTCCCGAGATCTCTTCCGAGTACTGTTTCAACCTACCTGACTCAAGTGTGGAGCACGGGGGGGGTGAGGACGTAATTGCCACATTCACAGTAGGGAGGAAAACATTAGCTGATTCCAAATATTTAAATATATTGTGTTCTGGGAAGTTTTAGAGAAGGGCATGTCGGTATTGTTAGCTTAGGTAATATACGACATTGTTAAATTGAGTATTTTGGTTGAGAATCATATTTCACTGAAGATGCCTGTTTACTATGAAGTTTCATAACTATTGAATGAATGTCATTATTCATGAAAGAGAAAATTACTATGTGATCCTCGAATATTAGTCATTCTAAAATTTTAAAAACTGACTGAATAGTTAAATAAGATAATTTATAAGTAGGTAGGGATATTCATGGAAAGACTGATTTTATTCTTTATGTAGTATAAAATTATCTTTAAAATAGTAAACTCTTTTCATTACACAGAATAATCTATTTGCACAGTAAACAATTTTTTTCTACAGCAAATGAACATTGTACAGTAGAACAGTTAGCTAGAAATGAATAATAAGAGTAGCGTTCAGAGAGAAAGTCTTGTACGATAGACAAACCATAAAATATCTATTAAACAACCTAAATAGAAGGAACCGAATAAGGGTTGATTGGGAAATCCTTAACCCAGAACCAGAGTGAGGAAACTTCCGTTCCAGGGCATTTGTCCCCAAGTAAAAATACTATACAAGGATGAAATTAGGTCGGTCTAATCGACCCCTAACCTGTTATAAACTTATAGTAAAAATGAAGCAGGACTATTATCTAACAGTGGAAATAAGTAACATATTCCAAAGCACCGAGAAATCAATTCATTCATATAACACATATAACTGGAACTAAACTTTCTTCTTATATTCTAGAAAGCAGAGGTTTCATTATCTCTTGGACATTTAAACATAGAAATGTTCGGTGCATTCATATATATGTAACCTATAAATATAACAGAAACCGCAGAGAATATAACTGGGCTATCAAGAATATGGTAACAAAAATTCCTCTTTAAAATATAATGAGTCAAAAATATAAACATATACATTATAGAGGAATCCTACAAAATGGAAGTAACCCTGATTCGAGTCATCAAAATCCTTAAATCACGATACAAGACAAGTCTCTTAAAAATCCAGAAAGATACTTGCACACAGAATGTAAAATTTAACAAAACTCAAGCCATCGCGCTAACAAAGAGAAGATTGGAAGCTACCCAGTACCTGAGACAGGAGACTCATTTGCAAGTAAGAACCTTGCCTTGGTACAAGGTAAAGGCAGAGTAGGAAACCAACACTGAAATTGTCAGAAAAACTTGTACCTGAACAAATTCAAACCAAATGTAAGTTAGAAATTCACATATAATAATATTGTGAATGAAAAACACTGTGATAAAGTCGTCACACTCAGAATCGAAGCCTTAACATACCTGGGTGATGCCTACTCCAAGAAAAAGTGGAGATTCCCTGCGGGGTAGTCAGAAGGAAAAGATTAGTTCCAGAATTCGAATATAGAAGGGAGAATTACCCAAAAGAAAACAAATAAAAGTAACACAAGGAGATAACCTCAACATTTTACCTGCTACGATAGAAGGGTCGTGATGTAAAAATGACGAAAGAGGCATGGCGCTGAGCAAAACCCCGAAGTCTCCTACCAAGTAGCATGGGGAAAGAAAAATGGAGTAACTGTTGGAGCTGAAGAGGAGGAACAAAGCTACATAAAAGCCTGTTCTCTTTAGCAAAGTTTTTATCATCGAGAGGAAAACCAAAACCGCAAGAAGTGGTAAAGCCACAAGCCACCAAAGTTGGTTCTGCAATAATCAAACCAAGAAAACCCTCACAAATCTCCTTCTCCATTGCCATAGAAAAACGAAAATCATAGCCAGAGGTTGAAGGCCGCATTTGGTTGCAGAGCAGTAACCCCATAGCAAACCCCCATGAAAATGAGCTGAGCGGTTAGGGTTTGGGTTAGGTTGTTTATCCTATCCCATCGAGAACCACCGGAAATCGTAGATCTTTCGTTGATTTCGACGGTGAGATTGTATACATATGTCTTGGGCATGAAACTCAAGTGGAGAGGTGGTACAAACAAGATCTACATCGATACATAAATTTAAATCATATTGCTAATCACAAGAATGAGAATTGATGTGATTTAGATACACATTGAATAATCAAATTCCTCGGGAGGAAAAACATTTAAAATAAAACTGTGCGTAGTACTGATATCGACTAGAAAAAATCAATAGAAAGTACCATGATCGTATGTTATCCATATATGCAATAAAAACAAGGTTGAAAATTTTACAATAATCACAAATATATTATGTCAAATAATAACAATAACCTTAACAAAGTTTAATGAATAAATTTATTATTCACCACATAGTATATAATTAAAATTAAAATAAATAAATAAATATTGTATGATGTTTGGTTGAATGTAAGATATACTTTTTAAACTTTGTATAATTTGTTTCTACTTATCTTATACGCTCTTACTCTATCTCTCTATATATATGAAGACTTTATTTCTACCTTTCACTTATATATTATACAACACCAATTTTTGTGGTTTATTGCTTTTATTTACATTTCTTTTAATTACCTCGTCTTATATCAGAAATAGAAATTAACTTTATAGCGTGTATAGTCCTTACTTGAATATACACTGCGTGTAACATTCACAGTTATATATACATTTGTCCTTATTTCATCTCAGTTATCTCTGTTATTGCAGGTTATATTTATGTATGCTATTTTCATCTTCATATTCTTTTGTGATTGTATTTTATTTTTGGAAGTTATACTAGATGACAGAATTTGCCGTAATTATGGACACAATTTTCATTTAGATAGGAGGAGATGAAAAAAGTACCCCTTTCTGAAATATAAACAACTAACATTCCATATCAAATCAATTCACTAATAAAACATCATTAAGTCCATTTACGCATATCTATTTATAGATTGATTCACATATAATACTATATTTTCATAAAGATTGATACTAATGGATTTTTCACAAATTCCTAAAGAAATTATTTGCAAACAGTGGAGGAAAGTAAGAAATTTCACCGGAGCCCATTGTAAAAAAGAATAATAAATTATTACCTTAAAATAAAGATGAATTGTAATTAATTTATTAAATTTCAAATTCAGTTGTTAGGGATAAAATGTAACTAATTTATTTAATTTCGATTAGATCTCTCGGTAAATGAACGCTAAATAGGTTACAATCACTAATAACAATTTACTAATCCCACACGCATTCCAACTCCTCGTCTTACATTTAACCTAAAATATTGCCCTCTTTATCGTCTTCTACATTTTTTTTACTGTACTTTAAACAAAACTCCTTATTTAACATGTTCGATATGTTCAATTAATTTGATCAAGTCATCACTCAAATAGAGAGAATGACACAATTATGCTTCTGCCATCTCTTTTGAATCCAAACCAACTGTTGCCAAATCTAGATTCTCTGCCATGGATTTGCTTGGTTTCCATTTAAGAATATCAAGCTAACCTAAATGTTACCTATATCCTTCTTTTACATTAATGTGAGTTATATCCTTCTTTCTTAGTTGAGGTTTGATAGAACATCTTTCTCAACTATGGATAAAAATTTGAGGCTCTGTACATTAGAGCTTGCTGGGATGAAGCTACAATCTCATCCCAAGGGAAATGGATATCTGAAGGGAAATGGATATCTGCCAAAAGCATTAGTTTTTCTAAAATTTCTATCTTATTTCTTGGATATTTTTTTTTCAACTAATGTCTAATGTTATTCTTCTTAACTTGAAATTCATTCTAACCCTTTGAAATAGTGATGAAATTTTTACAGTACATCATTGAAATAATGATAATAATTTTATGCTACATCACTGAGAAGCTATGGGAAACATGCCAAAAATTTTATAAGAGAACCCTTACCAACTCCAAACTTCTCATTTACAATTTAGTGGAGAACAACTATATAACTCAAGGCATATGTATAAAGTTTCCTAGTGCATGCCATGGAAACTGATTGTTCCTTAAAATTGAGACATTGCCAGTAGAAACTAGTCTTTATTGAAATATTTAGTAGGAGGAAAGAATGGCTCAAACTCATTGCTCCATTATCATTGACATATCTACTTTTTTTTTATTGTATTTTCAAAATTTTATAAAAACTTAAATATTTTTCTTTCAAATGATATAATACATTGTTTTTTTATTTTGATCCTTAATACCTAATAATGAAAGTGATAGCCGAAAATTAATGCTTCATACTCAGAATTCCCTCTCACAAGATTTGACTAAGAGAAGTTCTCATCTATATCATAATTAGGGTGAGGGAGAGCGTTAAAAATAGAAGATGAAACTTATATACTAAAAACTAGAATCTCATAGGTGAGCAAGATGCATTGGGACACTGCCCAAGAAAAGAACTATCTACCAATTAATCATTAAAATCAAAATATATATGTTTACATGAGAATAGGGAGAATTGGATATGACCCCTAGAAAATAGGGACTAGTCATAATCTAGGACACACGCATAACTGTGAAACAAACTCTATCCAATAATACTTATTCTCCATTAATTTCAACACTCCACCTTAATGAAGAAAGGGTTCACTTGCAGTCCTAACATCTCCCTAAATAATTCAAATTTAATTCTTCCAAGGGGCTTGGTGAAGATATCTGCAGCATTCTCACAGGTACTACAATATTCAATAAACATTTCTTTAGGCTGAACTTTTTCTCTAACAAAGTGAAACTAAGAATTAATATGTTTTGCATTTTTGTGAAACACAGGATTGTTCACGGGCTTGATTGAGCTTTGGTTATCACATCTGATTACTGTAGCATATTTCCGTTCTTCTCCAGCATCATGGGGAAGTCTCCTCAACCAAATTTCTTCACTTGTCACTGCACACTCAGCTTGATACTCTACTTCCATTGAAGATAAGGATACATTAATATGCTTCTTGTTGCTCCATGAAATGACCCCGGACCCAATGCTGAAAGCATAACCTGTTATGGATCTTATGCTACAAATATTTCCAGCCCAGTCTGAATCTGGAAAACCTGTCAATCTAAAATCAAAATAATTAGTATATTTAATACCAAAGTCTAAGGTTCCTTGAAGATACCATAAGACGTCTTCCACTGCCACTTAATGATTCTAAAGAGGCTTTGACATAAATTAGCTCAATACACTGACTAGAAAATGTAAGTCAGGTCTAGTTGTAATTAAATAAACCAGACTCCCAACTAGTTGTCTATATAGTGTAGCATCCACCTGCTCAGAACCCTCATCATTCTGAAGTTTGACATTTTTTTGTAAAGGTATTGAGGCATATTTTCACTGATTCATTCTGAATTTATTCAATAGACCCCTAACATAATTTCCTTGAGACAAAAAAGTATGGACAGATTCCCTCCATACTTCAAGACCCAAAAAATAGTGTAGTTCTCCAATGTCTTTCATCTCAAAAACTTGTGACATATGCACTATTATCTCTTTAATCAACTCATCAACATTTCTAGTCACAATCAGATAATCAACATATAAAGAAATCAAAACAATTTGTCCCTTTAAATCAAACACAATATACAGATTTGGGTCATTTTTACTCCTCTTATAACCATTCTATAAGAAGAAAGAGTCTATTTTTTCATACCACGACCTCGGTGCCTATTTCAATCCATTTAATGTTTTCCTTAATCTATAGACTAAATGTGCCTTCCCCTATTTAATAAACCATTCAGATTGTGTTAAATACATCTCTTCTTTTAATTCACCATTTAAGAAATCATATTTCACATCTAGCTCATGTATCTTCCAATGGTGTTTTGTATCTAAGGCTATTAACATTCCAATGGTGTTTAACTTAGCTACAGGGGTGAAGGTCTCTTCATAGTCAATACCTTCTTTCTAATACCCCTTAACAACCAGCTGAGCTTTATACTTGTCTATACTACCGTTTGATTTAAACTTAAGCTTATATAACCATTTACAGCCAATGGGTTGTTTTTCTTCAGGAATTTCAACTAAATCCTAGGTTATGTTTCTAATTATTGACTCATACTCTTCTTTCATGGTTTCCCTCCATTCATTAGACTAAATTGCTTCATTATAATTTAAGGGTTCAAAAACATTTAAAATATTGGTCATAAGAGCATATTCTTTATACCTTGCTTGAAACTAAGCCTACCTACCTGATCTCCTTGGTAGTAGACTTGCCTCAAATCTATCTTGATCACTCCTCAGTGGACTTGGATTGTTGATTGTACCTGCATCACTAGATTCTTCTTTTTGCTACTGTTGCACATGATTGTCTTTAGTTTTCCCATTACCATCATCAATCAACAAAGGCATGTGTGACTCATTATAGCCTTTGTCTATGTTTCCTTCATCAACCTACTCATGGAATATGACATCTCTACTCGCAAACACCTTGTGACTAGATGGATTAAACAATTTGTATGCTTTAAACTCACTACAATACCCTAAAAATATTCATTTTATGGCCTTAGAATCCAATTTATTCCTATCCTCCTTTGGAAGATGAGAAAAATATTTCAAACTAAATACTCTTAAATGATTAGTTGTAGGCTTACAACCATATAAAGTCTCGAATGAATTTTTAAGGTCAAGACTCTTCACTAGACTCATATTCTTTAAATAAACTACAATGTTTATAGTTTCTACCCAAAATCCATTAGATAGGTTCCTAATTTTCATCATGTTGCATGCACACTCCACCAATGTTTTTTTCTTTCTCTCTGCAACCTTGTTTTGTTGCAGAGTGCGGGGTATTGTAAATTTCTGAATTATTCAATGGTCCTTGCAATATTTGATGAAGTTCCCGAGCTTGTATTATCCCCCTTGATCTGAGAGGAGAATCTTGATGACCTTCACTTTCTGTTTTTCAAACATGCTTCTAAATTCTTTAAAATATTCAAAAGTGCGAGTCTTCGTTTTGAGAAAATATACGTAGGTATATGTTCTGCAATCATTAAAAAATAATAAAAAATAAGAACCACCTCCTAATGACCTTGTCTACCTTGGCCCACATATATCAACATGCACAAGTCCTAGTATATATCTCTTCCTTTTATCTAAACTCTAGGGAAATTCATCCCTATGCATCTTCCCAAGTGCACATCCTTCAGAATCAACATGTGAATTTTTTAAAACAGGGAGACCATTGACCATATCTTTTTCTGAAGCAAAAACAAATCATGAAATTTGATATGTTCGAATCTTTGATGTTACAAATTATCCAGTGTCATAGATATTGAAGTTAATGCTTGATGTGTTGTGCTTGTAACATTCAACTTTTACACACCTCCAACTTGTATTCCTGAAGCAATTGGCTTCAAATGATCCAGCATGTTTTTAATAACACAGTAATATTTAAAAAAGTCCACTTTTAGATTCTGATTTGTAATCATAGAGACAAAGATTAGATTATTTTTAATCCCTTGTATATACATCACATTCTAAATACACTTGATATTACCATTAGGAAATATCACAAGAATATTTCCATGCCCTTTAATCTGGTATCCTCTGTCATCACCAAGGTAGATATTAGCACCACTGCTTGTCTCTTTAAAATTTTCAAACCAATGTCTATTACATGTCATTTGAGTGGAAGCTCCAGAATCCATAAACCAACTTTTCATTTCATCATTCTCAGCAAAGAGATCATAATCAAACACAAACAGTTTGAGGTCCTCATTCATATCTTCATCAGCAAAGTGCCCCGCATGCTTCTTTTTTCTATGTCAATTTTGATCAAACTTCTTCTTGTGACAATTCTTAGCAATGTGACAAGATTTAGAACAGTAGAAACACTTGATTCCTAAATAATTTTTATCATAGAAATACCTTGTAATGATATTTTCTGAGGTTTACCACTACCTTTATGTCCTACTCCTAACTTTCCTCTGAAAGGATTTTTCTTTGCCATTAATTTAAGATCTATACTTTGGGGCTTCATGTTCATCAGCCTCTCTTCTTCTTGCATCAAGATCCTTGTCAATTATTCAAATGTGGGAGCTTTCTCCCTCGTTGTCAACTATGTAATAAACATCTGATAATTATCAATCATACCATTCAAGGTAATTGTGACAAGATCAGTGTTCGACACTTTCTCCCATATATCGCCCAACTTATCTCTCAGGTCTTTGATTCAAAAGATGTATGCAACAACCAATTTGCTTTCCTCCATTCTGATGGAGAGTATCTTAATCTTTAGGAATAGTACTTTTTTTTTTCTTTATCTCATACAGTTTCTTGAGAGTCTGCCATATATCATTGGCATATTTATACTCTCTAATATGAAGGATGATGCAATCCTTTACTCACATCTTCAACAACACCTTTGCTTTGTTTTCCCTCATCTCCCAATCCTAAATTTCTACAGTTGTTCCACCTTCAGCTATGGTCGGCTTTCCTTCATCACCATTTGTGATTGCCCGCACACTCTAACCCTGGATAAGTGTCTGCCATTTAAATTTACAATTCGTGTAATTCTCTCATTCAGATATGCTTCTCCAATATGATTGCCTCAAGATCCTTGATCAATCAAGGACTATCTCCACAACAAAGCGATCTCAATTTCAATAAAATGACACGAGCACAAAGATCTCAGACACCAAATTGCAATAAAATGACACCGACACAAAGATCCGAGACACCAAATTGCAATGGGGATCTCGATTTAAAAAAGCAAAAAAACTCATCGGAGGAGCTTATTCAACAATGCATAATTTTAAACATATGCCTACATTTCAAATGGATCTCAATACAAATGTAATCTATGACCCATCGTGCCCATGAACACGACCCATCGATTGAAAGGGCATCGCTGAGTTAGGAGATCTCGGCCTCAAGGCACGAAATAAACACAGAACGTCGGATGTCACTGCGGCCATGCTGCCACACATTCTCAAAGGTCTAGGCTTCGATAAAAAAAAACAACAATCAAACACGTTTCTTATTCAGCATGATCTACACAGTAATCAATGGAGTCATGTAGCAATGACCACGTAGTCTCGATGCGGCAATGATCCTCGCATCACTCAGAAACTACGACCATGCTATCATGTAATCACCAGTCTTACTAGGAAAAAGACCACGCAACTCTACCAATCGATCCGCTCAAATATCTCAACAACGATGTCGGTCCAATCTCTCCTCTCACCGCCAGCTTAAAAAACAAACGGTAATCCACCACTGATGCAGAAACTATCTCGACACTGCCCACCAATCTTAACTCGGCGTCAATCGAACCATGCAGCAATGATATTGGTGTTGATATGTTTTCCACCAATCTAACCCTACAGCAAAAATCTAGGTGTTGATATGTGAAACTCACGAGGCGTCGATGCAGCAATCGATCCTAATTTCGAGTAACGACTTCAACGATCTGTACAACACCAGCACCTTTCTCACCTATTCTTTGCAGCGAAGTCGACTCAAAACACTCGTAGATCTCAACACTTCCTATTCTGCGTGGAGGTACCAATATGATTTGATCTAAGCGTCAATAAAAATGCAATCTTCCTAAACTAGTAATCCACCACCGTCATTGCACCAGAACGAGATTCAGAGGTCGGGTCCTCACTTCATGGGTGCACTAACCCAAATCCATTTAACTTTTGGTTGATATTTGCGTGAATGAGGCTCAAACTCGCACTGATCCTTGATCAAGTTCAGTTCATCAGCATGTAAATTCTACCAAAATCTCGCGCTGCTCCAATGTGGACGAGAAAATAAAATTTTCTTCTCACTAGCCACTAAGGCTCATGACACACCTACCCACTAGCGCTCTCGGTTTAATCAACCAATCAGGCACTCACCAGCGAGTAAGGCTCGCCAACTTCAATACCATGTTAAAAAAATAGAAAACTGAACTTACATACTCAAAATAAACTCTCTCTAATAATATATCTAACATATATCTAACATTTATTACATAAATACATTGTTTTCTCAATTACAAATAAAAATCTGAAATTTTGTATATTATATTGCTAACCATCTCATGCCAAGGGAAATGGATATTTTCCTAAAAGCAATAGATTTTCTAAATTTACTACCTTATTTTTATGGATACTTTTTTTTCAACTAATTTCTAATCCTATTCTTCTCAATAAAAGTTTTATGCTACATCATTGAGAAGCTATGGGCAACATGCCAAGATTGCTATAAGAGAACCCTTACTAACTCCAAACTTAGGGTATAACGAATATATAACTTAGGGTGTTTGTTATAAAATTTCCTAGTGCATGCCATGGAAACTGATTGTTCCTTAAAATTGAGATATTGCCACTAGAAACTAGTCTTTATTGAAATATTTTAGCAAGAGGAAAGAAGGTCTAAAACTCAATGATCCATTATCATTGAGATATCTATTTTTTTATATTATCAAATTTTTATTAAAAATTATATATTTTTCTTTCAAATGATATATGACATTGTTTTTCGATTTTGATCCTTAATACATAATAATTAAAGTGGTAGCCAAAAATTAACGCTTCCCACTCAAAATTCCCTCTCACGATCTCTTACTAAGAGAAGTGCTCATCTATATCATAATCAGGGTGATGGAGAGTAGTATAAACTTTAGGTCCCACTCATGTTGTGGTCAAATAATTACGATTTCTTTTTTTTGGCAAGAAAATCGAACATTGATTAAAAAATATATCAAATTTTATGTATTTATTTAATGATAAAGTTCATTCATCATTGATCACAAAATGAAAATTCTATAGAAATACAATTAACAAAATTGGATGTATCTGCAAACTAAGAAACTGACAACTATAGCTCTGAAAAAATAACCAAATATTTTAATTTTGAAACACAATTAAAAAAAAAAAAAAATAGACAGCTAACAAAACAACGTGTAAACATTATTTATTTTATGGGAAATGATTTTACGAGTTTATGGTTTTTGAATGGTAATTTTAAATTTATAAAAAAATTGATAAAACTTCAAGGCCTGGGACTGATTCCACATGTCCCTGTCCATTGATTAAGACCACCAGGGGTTGGACTATCATTGAATACTCATCAAGATTTTATATATATATATATATATATATATACACTAGGGAATATAATTATGTGGCACCCATTGCAAAATCATCTATGCATTCCAACTATTACCCATATGAAAGACATAGGACATCCCGGATAGTGTAGGAAACACTTTTCTGTGGGTTGAATGTCACTTTTTTTTCACTCAGTAGTTGAGTGAATGCCAAAACTTAATGCACACAGTTAAGGACTATGAGAGAACTATAATTTCTACATTAGGGAATGCTCAGGAAAGGCTCACTGAAGGTGTTGATTTACACATTACAAGCTATGGATCAGTGGGATATTCTCCTATATGGTTATAACTATGCTTCTCTCTTGCAGACTTGCTTCAATATTAAATTCATTATAGTAACACAAACTAATCCATGCATGTATCATAAAAAAATATTCCTAGTTCATATTTGGTCTAACAAAAGTAATTAGTGTTGTGAAGTGCTCATGGAAATTTGAGAAATTTTTCTCACATATGAATACTTAGTTGTGTAGTACCCAATATTCATAGTTCAACGTGGGAAGTATAGCTTAACAATTGAGAAATGGATTACAGTATGCTTAGACTACATGGCTTCACGAACATTTATAAAACTCATTCAATTTAATTCAATTTATGAAAATAATTTATTGTTTTATTTTGCATGTGTTACAACAAATAAATCAACCACCGGGAAAGAGAGGATTTGAGCGGAGCTAAGATATGTAGATGTTGTGAACCGAGTGGCTAATTGATTCATGGAATCCACTAAATGATGAAGAAATGAGTGTCTGGAGAAGCATCTTGGATGCAACGCATCATAAGTAATCACAACAAAATGTCTCCCTTTACTAGGTCGTTCCACCTATGTCATTCTCTTTGTAGGTCCTCAATGTTCCCTCCTCCTTTAAATGGATATTCAACAAGGTTCAGAGAAATACTCGAGTAATTATTATTGGGGAGAATGGGGATGAAAATAAGAGAGGTGTACTCTAAACTTGTAACACGATTAAAATTTGGAACCAAAAAAACTGGAAAAGAGGAGTACCTGGAAAACTCCCAACATTTGGCTAGTTTGGGAGAAATGTTTGGAAGGTACGAGGAGTAATTAAGTGTGATAATTTCCATCGCCTCTTCCTTACAATGCAGGAAACACCAATAATATTCATTGGAATTTTTCATACATAGAACGTTGTAAAAGGGTGTGTGATAGAAATGACCAATACATGGGAACTGACCTTTATTAAATGCTATTTATTATGATTGGCCAAATTTGACAAAGTATTGCAGTATGTCATACTATAACGAAGAATTGAATGGAAAATAACTGGGGAAAATGACTCAATGGAAATGAATTTAGATTTCTCGTTGTTTATATTGACTTTTCGAGGGATAATATTATGATAACAAGAATTTTTTCAAAACTCGAAAGATAAATATCCTCAAAACAATCATTGTAGAGTGGCTAGGTCTTTTCATGTCTCATTGTCTTGACATGCAGTGTCTACAAAGTAAAAAATGATTTTTGGTGGGTTTAGGGTCCATATTTTGGACATAACTATGATACCATGTGTGAAGATCCATCCCTAGGTATTTTAACTACTACTTCAGTCATTCAATTAAATTTCACAAGATATCATAACAAGGAAAATTTCAGGTTTATAAAACAGCATAAGCATGAACATATATTAATGTAATTCTACAACATTCATAACATGTAACAATTTACATAAATAAATAACTAATTGAAGAATAACTAATCTGGTGAATCTCTTGGGATACTCCTGCTCGGTTACCCAACTGAAATTACCTCCCGTCCAACTATGAATGATTTCTTAGCCCAGGGAGCCTCCATAGGTTTCCTCGCCCTCTGAGCCCAAGTCCAACTATTTGTAGTGTGTTCAAGTTAAAACGAACACTCTCTAATGGATCCATGTTTGGATTCCCTCATTTTTCTCTCAATTATCTCCTTCTCCTTCTCCACGTGATTCCTCCAAATAATATCCTCCTATGCCAAAAAAAAGAACAAGGATCCCCCTTCTCCTCTTATCCACCCCAACCATTTGTCATTAATGAAATGACTAACCCATCATCCTTTAAATTTAATGACCTTGAATTTCCTTACCATATCTTATCCAAAAGTAAATTTGAGAATACACCTTGGGAATTGAAATATCAAAATTTTATTTAGAAATAAATTGGATAAGACCATAGGTTATGCAAAAGTAAATTTAAGAGGACACCTTGTGAATTGAAATATGGATATTTAATTTTGAAAAAAATTGGAGAAGACTATATCTTATCCAAAAGTAAATTTGAAAAGACACCTTGGGAATTGCATAATAACAAATAATAAGTCATATCAATAAAACAAAATTACATATTCACAAGTGTAGACATATACCAATATTGCTTAATAATTATAATTCAATATTTTCATGTTAATTAAATATTAATCAAAATTATCATGATAGGATCAAGTAGGGCATTACACATTCAAAGGAAAATAGAGAAATAATATGAGGTTGACCTCCATAAATTTAATGTTCTAGTGTTATGAACACCATATTCAATTCAAAAGACGTGAAATTGGGAACAAAGTAGTAGCAAGTATTTTTTTATGCAACCCTACCAGAACTAGCATTCAAAATTATTTGTAGTCATGAAAAGTCACTAGCCACCAGTTGGGATGGAATCATTCAACTGCTTAAGTGAATCCTAAAAGCACTGAGCAAGAACTTCGTGATCAATATAGTCAAGCTTATATAACTATTCTTCAAATAATACTTTCTTTTCAGTTGATTTCTTCCATGTAGTTATATGCCAAGTATTATGCTTGTTACGCAAATAATGTTTCTCTCTTCCATAGTAAACATGTCAAAATCAAAATATTGTTAATTTTTAGTGATTATGCATTTCGTGCGATTAATATTATTTAAATAATATTGAAAAAGGTAGGCTTGAATTACTCATGTAGTCAAGGAGAAATATCATCAAAGGAATACTACCTAGGTTAGAAGAAAATCATGGAGGGAAAGCAAAATTAAATTTCCTTGACCACATTTCATATTTAACTTGTATGATAGTTTGTTATAAATTCAATCTTTAAATTTTTTTATGAATTTATTCTCACCGAAGAAGGATATCTCTTTGGTGTTTATATTTATAAATAGAACCCCTTGCCATTGATGTCAAAGGGAGAGTCTAAGAAAGGATAAGTCATTCTCAGGGAAGTAAGCAGAAATAAGGAGGCATAATAATATGGGTAGGATCATAGTGTTTCCATCAATGCCAAAGGTGGATAATTTTGGTAATTTTTGCATTGATCTAAAATGAATACTCGAGGTTGATTTCAGTGATGAATATTCAAAGTTGATCCAATGAAGATTGAAGTTGATTAAAGTGACGTGTAGGGTTGTGATGTGTAAGGATGTTCAAATGAAGGTTGATTTAATGATATAATATGTGTTTCATGAAAATTGTTTGTGGTATTTTTTCTCTTATAAACAAAGTAAATACATGGCACATGAGAAATTGTGAACAATATCTAGAGAAATTAACATTTCTACTGAACATTAATGTTATCAGTTTACCTTGCCCAGAAATTGCACTCTCCTAGCCTATATCCAAACCAAGAACTCTTTGAGTTGTAATAATATCGATTTATAATTAACATGATTAGTTTCTAGTGAATAAGGTACCACAGAGGAGTCTGAAGCCATTAAAATTAAAGCTGATACAAGTCACAATTGTTTTTTTTCCCAAATTCAAGCGATAGACACGGGTTAGATCTTGGTTATCAATGTTTGTAGCCAAAATTTTATAGTTTATTATCAGCATCTATAACCCATACTGAAAGTGAGTAACTAATTTTTGTGTCCTATAGAAAATATGAACAAACTTACAAGTTGTGTCTTATGCAATAATGAACGTTGACCTACGGTTCTTCAGTTTTGTAAAAAGTACAAGGTATATGTGCCTTTATCTGAGATTCAAACTTGGAAATGAAGACATAGATTACAAACATCCTTTTGATGCAAACAAGAAATCCTTCACCTTGAATTCATGCATGAAATAAAAATAGTCAAAGAGCTTTTTATATAAAATATGCATTTTTTAATGATAGTGATTCTAGAGAATTGAATTTTGTGAGAAACAATTCATGAATTTCCTGTTAAGAAGAGAAAGAGAAAGAGGAGAAAAGGTGAAGCATAATTGAGGAAGAGGAGAAGGGAAGATAAGCAGTTGAAAAAAGGACATAAACAGATCTTAGAAAAGAGACAAAATTAGGTAACCAACAAAAGTAATTTATAATTTTCTTAGCTGATTATTGTCTCCTTTTATGTAATAGCCTAAAAAGTTGAGATTGGAGCCTATAGAAGAGGGAGTAAGAGCATCCCAACAAGTTGTAGCTTGCAAAATAAACTCAAGGTGGAATCATCTTATATGTAGAAACATACAAAAAAAGTGATTTAAACGATGGAGTAGGAGCTTGCCTTCACATCGCTACAACCAAAATTCATGGATTTTCACTTATATTTGTTGTCTACATGTGTTGAATGTCTTGCTTGTGTGCATGTTTTTCAATTCATTGTTAAATGTTGAACACATATACAACTTTCTTAACTGCAAAAGAAAATAAAAGCAAGTCTTGTTAAAATAATTTGAATTTGATCATTTAAAAGACAAAATTAATAATTTACCCTTAGAAACCACTAAGTATTCATAAAAAAATATATTGGTGTAGATTTTCACACATTATCCTATCATATTAATGTACTTATAATGCCAAAAAAAAACATAAGCATGAACATACTAATTTATAAACCTAACATCATGCTCTATCATGTAAAATATGAAAAATGCATTTTAACAAGGTCAAAAATATATGTTCTAGGTAGAAACATGAGTATAAATGAGCCTTAAAATTACCCATTACTAAGTCCCATCATATACCATTATGAATTAAGAAAATTAGACTATTATCTCAAAAAATAATGAAAGCAAGATTCTTTCGTACAAAAAGTGCCATAGTCTCCCATGTTTTATGTAAAGTGAGATTTCACATTAACTAGAATGACCATGTTTTAATAAAACATCTTAGTATTCAACAAACCAAATGACATAGGCATTTTCAAATGTGATACAAGGTATGGGAAGGTGAATCCCACTACTTAAGTGATGGTACACATAATGTTGTGTAGTATAGGATCGATAACATCCTTGATCAAAATCTAGTTACTAGCTTTCCATGTAGCAATAGTATAATAAAAAGTGACATATCCTTGGATGGTCTCTAAAGCTTCATCATCGAGGTGTCCTCTCTTTGGGACTATTAAATTTCTATATGGAGATAGTATGATAAGGAAACATATTTTATCCATTAAATCTTAAGGATTTCTTCACCACTTTGAAAGACTTTTGTAATAGGATTTCAAAAGAGTCACTAATTTTAGTCAGCATAATTCACATATCATTATTTTTTCTTGTACAAGCTAGATATGGTTTGCATCATATTCTCTTCTCACCAATATTGAAGATTCATGTTTCATGAATCTATAAAAAATCATGAATCTATAAAAAATCACAAGTCTCAATAATATTTTTATTTTTTTATTTGATGAATGATTGCACCTTTTATCAATAATAGTGGTGAGTTCCCCAGCCTATGTTATATGCACCAATGAGAATAACCTTGTACGCATGCAAGCATTGAACACACCCCACTGGTGTGAAAAATATCTTTCTTTGTGCCAATATTACAATATTGTAAGTTAACATATATTGCATGCTCTCCAAAGCTCTATCGTGAACTCCTCCCTTCAACCTCATTAGTCCCTAGAGGAGGGACTATAGCGTTCAAAAAGAGCGTTGATTCTCTATTAATTGGAGTCGACTGTTGAAAATAGAATTTATTTCAAATTTAACCGAATTTTTTATTAAAAAAATGTTTAAAATGATTTAATTTTAATTTGATTGGACAACCATATTTGAAGCGAGTTTTTATTAAAACAAATATTTAAAATGACTTAATTTCAATTTGATTGGACAACTAGATTTGAAGCATTATTGTGGGCTTGGCATTTTCCAATGTATTCATTTTGGAGCAAAGTAACATAACCAAAGATAGTTTTTTTGTGATGTATATAAAGTTTGCTTAATATTATTGGAGGTTGGCTTTTTTCCAATCCATCAAACTAATGCTAAGTCTTAAGTTAAAACTAACTAGGAACATTAAATGTAATGTTTTAATTAGTGACTTATGCATGTGCACCATTTTTTTTGCAGGGACATTGCAATCTGGAAACCACCTGGCATGGATACTTCGTTACAGCTAGTGAATAAGTCGAGACCTTTTCGGTCAAGGTCTCTCTACAACTATCAACAAGATGAGTGTCTCACCAACAGTTGATTGGTAGCTAACACAAACATTGGAAGAACCCAAACCAAGGCAGCTAACCATCATGTTCCACCACCTCTTCTCAGAGTATCGGAAAACCATTCAGAGCAACTATATCCACTGGGGTTGGGAGGATAATTTATATTCTATAGGTGGTGGAAAAAGAAAATACCGATGGGCTTCATACATTAGGGATATATCTCATCGATCATATGGGATATATCTCGTGGGAGAAAACATATCTCGGAGAAGAATGGGGATATATATCATGGATCGATAAAGAAAAGAAACCACCGATGTGAGAAAATATACTTGTATTTGTTAAATAAGAGGATTAAATGCAATTTTTTTCATGGAAACTGAAAAATAACTAGTTTTTTATGCATAATGTTTTTCGAGATGGAAGCTTGTAAAAATTCCATGCAATTTCACAAAAATGGAATTAGACACAAGACATTAGAAAATTGTAAACACTAGCTGGGAAAGAGCTTACAATGATTTCAGCTATGACTGTTAGGAATCACGATTGATGTTAGACCAAAACTCGTAGGTGTTAGTCAATGATCACATCGCTAGAGATAAGGATCCATGAAAGGCGGTTAGTCCATGTCGTGAAACACACAGGGAGCATTGGTTTATCCAATGTCCAACAATCTCCCCCCAAATGCGAGCCGGGTGTGTATCGAACTTGTGACCTACGCTCTGATACCACTTGTTGGGAATCATTATTGTCGTTAGACCAAAACCCGCAGGTGTTAATCAATGATCACATCGCCAGAGATAAGGATCCACGAAAGGCAGTTAGTCCATGTCGTGAAACACATGGGGAGCGTTGGTTTATCCAATGTCCAACAATGACATGAGAGACAACTTACAATGATTTATGGTTGGGATAGAACTCACAAAAGAAAAGGTCATGTGTTGCCTCCGCTGCCTTAACCTTTTGTGTTTTATTTCTTTTGGATTTTTTTCTCCATTATGCTATATTGTAATTATTACTAGAAGGAACCCGAGATTTTTATGGGAGTTATTTTCTTCTTATGGTTGTGAACTCTGGTGTTGGGATAGTTGTCTTGAAGGTTGTGAGATTGATTCCTCTTGGGTGGGAAGAAAACAAATATGGAAGGTGTAGTGATTAGAACGAAAAACACAAACGCATAGAACTGTGTCAAATTAATGAAGATGATGTCCAACGGAGTATGGCAGGGTGACAACCCCATGAATTTTGTGTAATCGTTGCTCATTGTTCAGATATGTCTTGTGATTTTCGTCACCAGAACTATGGCTTTTCTCCTCAACCCCCTAAGGCAGCCTCGTGTCATAGTTGAAATCATTGTAAGTTCTCTCCCAGCCAATGTTTGTAATTTTCTAATGTCTTGTGTCGAATTCCCTTTTTCCGAATTTTTACAAGGTTCCATCTAGCAAAAATTTATGCATCAAAAACTAGTTATTTCTCAGTTTCCATTCAAACATTTTCATTTGTTCCTCTTATTTAGAAAATACAAGTATGTTTTCTCCCTAATGGGATATAGGCCTGAAGTACGAGATCGATAAATAAAAGTGATATTATGTTGCTAACGCCCTATTCTAGAATCTATCAACTAAGGTCTTGAGTGAGAAGGATGAGTTACTGATGACCTACCTAGAGATAAGTCATAATGACACTACAACTCCAACCCTACATAACCTCTGTTGGCTCTCTTGCCCTGATTTAGCCTTGACTTTCTTCCTCACTCCCTCGTCTTTGGAAACACTTGATAGAGAATTCATGTCTTCAAATATGTTATGCCTTATCGATCGATTATGCCTTACTTTCTTACCCTAGCCAGCCTTGGCTTTCTTCTTTCTCTAGCTAGCTAGTTACCAATAATATAAAACAACCTTACCTTTATTAACTAGAAGGGAATAACCTTTTGAGATATGGCTTGCGATTTGAAAACATGACTCTCAATTAATGAATCAGGTTCTAAGTTCTCACACATTACTTTATCTATACAATTGAAAGCTCCTTTAAAGCTTTCAATTAGCCAGGTCAATGACTGGTTTTATTTCCAATGTCTAAAACATATTCTATGGCCCTCACCATATGAATACTAAACGTTAAAACCATCAATATTTGATTTAATCTCACTTTAAAACCGTCAATGTGAGACATGTTAAGATCAACGACCAATGCTGGCTAAATCAAATGACAAAAAATCACGAGTGAAAATAAGTGTTGTGTCTTGTTTAAAATTTTAAGACACAGGAAATTGTTTTCCTGAACACAGAGACTTTACACAGAGTTGTGGAACTGACTTTAATCAAGACAACATAGTTATGGGAGTTTACACAGAGTTGCGAAATTCACTTAACCGAGACCATACAGTTGCAAAAATCAAATTATGATGGTCTTCATTTTAATACGGAGTGGCAGAGATTAAAATTGAAACTATAGATGAGAAAATAAAATCAATTAATTTTACTTAAGGTGAAACAAATTTGTTGCAGTAAAACTCATTCACAACCAAATCGCAACTAACCAAACTTTAGATTATAATTAAAAAATGCAACATACACATTCATATGGAGGTTGAGGCTCCTTGGCATGGGCAGACATCATTTTCTGAACATTGAGTATGAGTAAGTGTTTGCCCATGTGTTTCTACCAACCATTAATAAATTTCAAATTGACATTTAATTAATTTAGTCTATTACGGAATGAGTTATGTACTCTGCTCAGAATTTTTCCTTATCTGCAAAATCAATCCACAACCTGCAAAACATTCACTGAGGTATGGCTTATGTGAGAAAATTAAACGTGGTGGTTGTGATTAATTTTCCAACACTCTCCCTTAATCAAAATTGCCGCCATTGACCATTCCCAAACAATCTCTGAGATAAACAAAATTTTCATGTGCCAATGGCTTTGTGAAGATGTCTGCAAATTGTTCCTTTGACCTACAACGTTGCAACACAATTTGACCATTTTTAAGTAATTCTCTTATGAAGTGGTATTTATCATCAATATGCTTTTCCCTCTTGTGAAAGACATAATTCTTTGATAGTGCGATTTTTGAACTGTTGTCATAGAAAATAGTGGTTGCTCCAACGAGGGCTTCACTGAGGGAGAAATACCATACCATGTGGGTTCATATTGGGGGTTATTTATCGAGGAAAAAATGGCATAATATATTGGAGGATATATAGGGGGTAAAGGGTTTTTAGATTGGCATGTATAAAAAATGGAGCTTAAAGTTAATGAAAAAATATAAAGGGGTATAAAAAATGTTAATGAAAAAATGTATACCTACAATATCTAGTGGAAGTAGGGGTTTTTAAAACTGAGAAGGTGTATTGGGTTCATATTGGTAGTGGGTTAAATAATGTGATTTTTAGGGGTATTTTCCAATATATAGTCAAATTAAGGGTATTGTTTAATATGCCATGAATGCTGTGATAGATTAGAGGTTCATTGAGTGAAGACCTCGTGGGTTACTCCATCTTGTTCATGAAATAAATCCCGCAACATCATTCTCATCCAAACTACTTGACACACTACTACTATTGCGGTGACATATTCCATTTATTCTGTTGACAATGATACTATCAACTGCTTCTTGGAAGCTCATGAAATGGCTCCCAGACCCAAATGAAAAACCTATCATGACGTGATTTTTTTGTCATCAACACTTCCTAGCCAATCACTGTCAGTGTAACCAACCAACCTAAAATCATTTTTTGGGGAGTACAAAACGACATACTCCTTTGTCCCATTGACATACTTTAAAATTATTTTCACTTCTTGCTAATGTGTCTCGTTAGGTGTCTCCATGAACCTTTTCACTGAACTCACTGCATACATTATGTCAGGCTAAGTTGCAGTCAAATACATTAGGCTTCCCACCATACTTTTGTATAATGTTGGATTGAAATTGCTGCTGCAATCTTCCTTGCTCAACTTCAGCCCCATGACAGTTGGAGTTGGTGATGGATTGTTATTCTGCATATTAAACCTCTCTAAAATGTCTGCAACATATTTTTCTTAAGATATAAAAATTCCATTTTTAGTTTTCTTTACTTATATGCCCTAAAAACATCTTAACAACCCCAAGTCAATCATTTCAAACTCAATTTTCATGACTAATTTGAAATAAACGATGAGAAAAGCAACACTTCCTGTAAAAATCAAATCATCTACATACAAAACAATAATAATAAGCTTATCATCACTTTCTTTGATGTAGATACTAGGTTCATCGTAACATTTTTTGAACCCGTTGTCCATCAAGTAAGCATCTATCATGCTATACCATGCATGTGGTGCTTGCTTCAGCCCATAAAGATATTTCCACAACCTACACACCTTATCTTTTTAGCCTTCTACCTCATAACTAGGAGGTTGCACAATATACACTTCTTGTTTTAGCACTCCATTCAATAATGTTGATTTTAAATCTCTTCCCTGTTGGTGCATATTCTTCCATGTTGATTTTACATCATATTTATGTTTTTGCATAGTCTCTTCCATGCTGGTGCTTGTAACCTTTGACTACTAACCTTTCTTTATGCCTTTCAATATTGCCTTCAATGTTTCTCTTGTTCTTATATACCCACTTCAGTCTAATGACTTATTTACCTTGTGGAAGGTCCTCTAAGTTCCATGTGTCATTATTTTCTATTTCTCCTATTTCTTCATCCATTTCTGCAACCCATTTCTCTTCTTTGATTACATCCTCAAAGTGGACTAGGTCAACTACATGACAAAATAATGCAAATAATGAAGAACAGCGTTGATATCAACTTCATCTTCCTCACAAATTTCATTTAAATTTCTGAATTTTCGTCTTCTTATGCTTGCGGAATATGGGCTTGGTGTTGCGCTTGAAGTAGATGAAGTTGCGGATCTTTGTGGTGTGCTTGGAGAAGAAATTTCCTAGTTGCGCAACTATGTTCTATTATTTGTTTGTGGTGTCATATATTGATTGCTTTGTTGAGATTGTGTTGGTGAAGCGAGAGTCACTATTGAGGAATTACTTGTTGTGGTCAATTGCTCTTTGTCTTCATGTGAAATACATGTCTTCACATTGAATTTATTCTCTAAAATTCCATCCCATGCTTCCTCTTGTATGAAATGAACATATCTGTTGATTATTAATTTCTTGGTTGATGTATTGTAGAGCTTTTATGCCTTGGATTCATCACTGTATCCAACAAATATAAATTTCTCCCCCTTGTTCTCCAACTTCTTCCTCAACTCATCCAAGACATGTGCATATGCCACACATCCAAACACTCTCATGTGAGTGACATATTTCTTTCTTCCACTCCATGCCTCTTCAAGAACAATATTCATAACACTTTTGGTTGGACACCTATTAATAATATATGATGCACAAATGATAGCTTCAGCCCAATAATCATTTGGTAAAATGGTTTGCCTTCAACATAATCCTTGACATTTCCATGATGATCTTATTCTTTCTTTCTATGACACCATTTTGCTGAGGTGTATACCTTGTTGTAAACTAATTCTGAATTCCATGCTCCCTGCAAAACCGTAGGAAGTCACTTGAGATATATTTTCCACCTCTATCAGTCCTAAACATTTTTACATAGTGTCCACTTTGCTTCTCAACAAGAAATTTGTAGTGGTGAAAGAATTCAAACACTTAAATTTCTATTTTAGGAAATAGACCCATGTCTTCCTTCTGTATTAATATATGAATTTCAAAATATAATGGCTGCCACCAATTGATGGTGTTTTCATTGGTCCACATAGATCTGTGTGGATAATTTCCAAGGGTGCCTTTTCCCTTATTGACTTTCCTGTTGGAAATCATTCACTGTGTTGTTTTCCCAAGATGAATCCTTCACATAGGCTGTTTGGTTTTTCTATTGAGTGGCAGTCCCTTCACCATGCCTTTCCTATGCAAAAATTTCAAACCTTCGAAGTTGAGATGACAAAATCTCAAATGCCATAACCAATTTTCATCTTTAATTTCTTCTTGAAATTTTTCTTGTGTGGTAGCTTCTACATCACCTTCTTCCTTCAAATTTGATCTTAGCTTGAGAGGAAACATTCTATTGTTTGTCATATGAACTTTTACAACTAGTTGTCTGCTTGGAGGCTTATCCAAAATTCCGCATACATCATTCTTGAAAAATACATTGTAGCCTTTTTGTATGAGTTGTCAAACGCTTATGAGGTTATGTTTCAAACCAAGAACAAAGTAAACATCTGACATGAACTTCTTCTCTCATTTCTTTGTTGGAATGTCGACTCTACCTTTTCCCATGACAGAGACTTTTCTATGAGTCCCTAATTTTACTTCAGATTTTAAAATTTCATCTAGATTGGAAAAAAATTCTTGTTTCCAGTCATGTGGTTGCTACACCCTGAATCTAAGAACCATACATCTCCTTATTTTTCTTGTTCTACATTACAAGCTAAAAACATGGTATCATGGTTCTGATTTTCCTTTATGAAATTTGCGCTTGGTTTGTTACTTATGTCATATTGATTCTTTCTACATTAATTTTCATAATGACCATACTTATTACAATAATGACATTGAAATTGATATTTATCATACCTCTGACCTTGTGATTGATTTTGGCTTCGGCCTTGGCTTGGATTTTGATTGCTTCCCCTTCCACTTGAGCTTGAAGGGCTACTTCTTCCCCATCTCTGTGGGATTTTTCCTCTTCCTCAATAATTTGATCTTCCTATATCTCTACCTTGAAAAAATGAGACTTGTGTTTTGAATGCATGATCCAATGATGAGTTTGTTCCTCTATTCAATCTGTGTTCATGAGAAATCAATGATGCATGAAGCTCATCCACTAAAAACTGTGAGAAATATTTTGTCTCTTCTATGGTCACAACTATGGTATCAAACCTTGCTGGCAGAGTTCTTAAAAATTTCTCAACAATTCTCCTTTACTCAAGTGTCTCACCATGAGACATAATTTGGGTAACAAACCCAATTACATGTGTAAAAAATGAGTCCAAATTCTCAGACTCTTTCATACAAATTGTCTCAAAATCTCTTATGAGCATTTGTAATTTTGTTGTCTTCACCTTTTCCATGCCTTGGTAGGCCATGTGGAGGGTATCCCATGCTTTCTTTTGGAAAAATACCTTCATGAACTACCAGGAAAATATAGAAGAGGGCTTTGGAGTCCTTCCTCCTCTTGCCTCTCAAAAAATCTCTTTACGCTTATGTCAAAGAATTGTATGTTGTTGCATCTCCTGGTTCTTGGAAACCATTCTCCACCAATTCCCAAATGTCTTGTGAGGAAAACACATACTCCATTGTTATAGCCCGATAGTCATAATTTTTGCCATTAAACTAAGGTATTTGTGGATTATTCAAGCTTGTGCTTGTTGTTGCCATTTTCACTGTGTAAACAAACTTTCTTACAGTGTAAAATTTTTCTCACTGTGTGAAAAATTTTTCACTACGTGAAAACTTTCTTACTGCTCGAGAATATGTTCTAGAAACAAATTATAACTTCCTTTTAAATCCTCAGTAAAAACACTTCCTTTTTTCTAAGATTTTAAACATGCTACGATACCATGTTAAGAAATTTAAGTGTAGGGGGATTTCCTTTTACTCAACACAGAGTTGCGGAAATGAATTTAATCAAGACAACACAGTTACAAATGGAAGTTTACACAGAGTTGTTGAATTCACTTAATCACACCATACAGTTGCAGAAATCAAATTATGAATGTCTTCCTTGAGTGGTGGAGATTTAAATCGCAGCTATAGAGGAGAAAATAAAATCAAATAATTTTATGAAAGTGAAACAGAGTAAAATCACTTAATCTAGAAGAAACCATACGGAAATCAAATTATGAAGGTCTTCCTTTTAATAGAGAGTGGTAGGAGATTAAAATCGCAACTAAATCTCAACTATATATGAGCAAATTAAATCTAATAATTTTACTCGGACGGTTTGTACTGGAAGGTTTTATCTAGTTTGGAAGCAACTGGATTGGGGGGGGGGGGTTCTTCATTACTATGTTACTCTGGGTGTTCTTTATGTTGGAATTCATTTTTCTTTTCTGTTTGGACATCGCAAGGAACAGATAATAAATTTGGCGGCTTCTCTGCCTCATGTGTATGGTTGTTTCATTCTTCATTTTCAGGTTGTTAGCCTTTCTCCACACACTTGTGTTGAGCAGTTTGATTTCTATAGGGTTATTGTGCATAGAGGTTGCTAGGCAAGATGGGTTTTACAAATCTCTGTATATATGGAGTATGAGTGGGTTACGGGTTTTATGTTGTCTACATGCAGTCGGTGTTTTTCTGATAAAAATTGTGCCCGACAGTCTCTCTGGCAGGTCTGCTTACTTCATACTGATCCTATTAGTAGGAGGATGACTTTGCAAGTTTGCCTTTCTGTGGCAATTGTCCAGTTCTATCATTTAGTCAGTTTTCTCTTGTCTGGTAGTTGGGGTATGGTGTTCTCTGTTCCTTATCGCGCCAGTTGTATTTAGGATTGGGTTCTCTGTCTGTATCTAACATGTTTTCAAGGCAGTCACTTGGATGTTGTGCTCACCTGCATTCTGCTCCACCCATATGCTACTTTCGTTGCTGGTGATCATCATTTAATGGTTTATTATTTCTTGTTTCTATCTATTCTTAGGCCTGTTTCCATCATGGTTACAAGAAAAACTCGTAACCATATAGCTAAAGGCAAACAGAAGTAGCTTCAGCCTGAAGCTAGCCTCAGGAAACGAGGTCGTAAGACGATACATGAGGTTTTAAAAAACCTCTCTGCACACTATGATATGGGCAATTCATCCACGATTCGGCAGGAAATTCGAGGAGGGGAGAGAGAAATTCAAACTAGTGAAGAAGATACTAATGTTGAAGTAGAGATCATAGATTTTATAACAGATCCTGGTCATACACGTGGTCGTTTATCACTATTTCATCAAACAGTGCATACTTACTGGATCGTAAAGTGCCTCTTGGTCAAAGCCATGCAGAGTTTTCCCCCTCATCAAGAGAAGATTGACCCTCAACTAATGAACTTGCTACAGGATATTCAAAATCAGTTGAATCATATCAAAATCACCCAGTATCAGGCTATTGATCATATCAGTAGAATAGATGATCAAGTTGGCAGAATTGAGAAGCAACTTCAACAGTTGCAGCAAGTGGATATGCCTGGATCCACAACTAAAGATCCAACACCAATTGACTCCTCTGAAGGCTAATAGACTTCTTGTTTCATCATGTTTCTTACATGCTTTTTTGGTTTTTGAAAGGACATAATAGACTCGTAGATAATCGAGTTAATACTCAGCTAGTTAGTGAAGTACATGGACGTATGAAAATGTTTCAATTTTGGTTGGCATTTAACACTTTAAGGTGGCCAACAGACCTGGTTTCCTACGGGCAAGTTGGGCAAGTTGAGGCCATAAACTGTTTTTTATATTTTGTAACATGTTTGCAAATTATAAATAGAAAATAGTGAGGCACTACAATATTTAAAAAAAAAAATCAAATAATTTTACTGAAGGTGAATCAGAGTAAAAACAAAGTTGATGTGGTCAACTAACCAAAGGTTATAATTCAAAAATGCAACATACACATTCATATGGAGGATGCCTGCTATTCTCCTTCTCGTCTTTCTTACATCCGTCACATTACATTCTTCTACTTTGTGCTTGTTAATTCAAAGCATATATATCTAAGACATTTAATTCATGACAGGGAAAATTTTCTGAATATTGAAGATGAGTAAATGTTTGCCCATGGGTTTCTACTGACCATTAATAAATTTCAAAATGACTTATAATTAATTGAGAAATGCTTATGTACTCTGCTCAAAACTTGTCATTCTTTGCAAACTCTGCAACCTGCAAAACATTACCTCGTAGTTGTGATTAATTTTCCAACATGTTTAAGCTGCTTTAAAGCTTTCGATTAGCCAAGTCAGCTATTGGTTTTCCTTCCAATGTCTAAAACCGATTTTATGGCCCTCACCATATGAATACTGAACGTTAAAACCCTGCATCTTCAAAACCCTGAATCCTTTATTTAATCTCACTTTAAAATTGTCAATGTGAGACGTGCTGAGATCACTCACTGATGCTGGCTAAATCAAAAGACAGAAATTCATGCATGCAGAGAAGCTTTGTGTCTCCTATTTCAAAAGGCATTAGAGTACCTTATTTCTCATTGAAGTTTGAACTCGTGGATTCCTCATTTAACGAATAAAATGATTGGCGACATATTCCAGATCTGCAGCTTCAAGAGAACACTTACAATAGTTAGGCATTTGACAGTTATGCTTCAAATTGCCAATTAACATTTTTTTGAGTCTTAACAGACGATCAATCAATATATTACCTTATCTCCTTGTATAAATTATGCAATAGACAAGAAATAGAAATTTGGATCAGTCATTGCAAATCACAGTGTTGGTATTTGGAGGTCATTTGTCATCTCTTTTCAATACGAAGTCTTTTTTTTCATTAACTCGAATAGACATCAAATATAATTATATTAACATTTAATCTAATATGTTTTAATATTTGTTTTCTAGTTCCGTAGTGACTACCGCTCTCTGCGTCTCTGATTAACTAACCATATTGGGATAAGAAAATAAATTCCATCCATGTTGATATTACGTATTTCATCATCAATTCAAAAGACTTCAAACATAGGATCCCAAAGTCTCACTAATTCTTTTGAGACTTATAAATTGGCTAACATATAGCCACTTTTGAAAAACTTCACCTAGTGAGAATCAAATAGTCAGCTATCACGCTTTGGTCTTTTACAACAAGTATATGTTTTGCTTAATGTCCTCTGTTTTAGCCAATCATGAAAATTCATCTTACCTGAATTCACGTAATATAATAAGTGACATAACGTTTGTGCTTTTGGGGGCATTCCTACACTCTCTTAGCACTAGTAGAAAGTGTCCATGACCTATTGTCTATGCACCGAAGAAAAAATTCCTTCTACCCATATGAGCATTGGACGAATCCACATGTGTGAGGAGATATCTTTTTTTATGCCAGTAGTACCATGGTATAATTCCAGATAACCTCAGATGCTCTATGAAGCTTCATTGTGGAGTACTCCCCTCAAGCTCGCTGACTCACAATATTGGGATATTATTGAAAAGAAATAAGTGCCCTACTTTCAATATCAATTAAGTTTGACCGATCCAGGAACCCTTCAAACTTCAAACCAATTAAAGCATTTTTTGAACTTTCTGACAAAAATCTTGAAAGACAAGGCCATGTAATCTGAGAAAAACGGAATATTTCAAATCTTCTATAAATGAAAGAATGGTGCAATCTAATGAGAACAGAGTCTTTTAATATATTATAATATTTAAAAGATCGAAAATGGGAGTCAGCCATCTAAAAACATTTAAACTCAACCAAATTTAATTTAATATTGGTACAACATCTCATTAATTCTTTCATTCAATATAAAACTGACCTTAACACTCTCGAGATTAAAACTGACTCACCTAAATTCAAAACATTTAAAGAAGAGAAAGAAAAAAAAAGGACAAAAACTTCGAATTTTTTTAAAAGAAATTAGCTTGATATAGAAGCATAAATTGGGAAATAAAATTTTTGAAACATAAAGAAACACTCCTAAAAAGGAGCTAAAGTATTTTTTTTGGTTGATGAAGGTGGACTCTCATAGCAATACTGAGGCCGAGACATATTGATGAATAGCTAAATGACTTGACTGCAGTTACTATAGAAAGCCACTAGAGTTGATCCAAGTCTGGAATTTGAGGAAGGATAAATTGCAGTATTCCAAATATAATTATGAACGGATTGTTGGGTGAAAGACATGGATGTTGCTTTCCTTTGTGGCCAACATCTTGACTTCCTGTGTGAATTGGAACTGGTTGTGTGGGAAGGCGAAGGTTGTGGGCAATCACTGTATCCATTTGTGTATTCTCAAAAGGGAGGTGAGGGTCAATTTGCGTTGTTGGTGGCATCTGCAGACACGTGTAGCTTGTCGTGATATTTCGGTGCTTGCACCAGGGGCTCTAGGGCTATTGCCTACTTCCTTTTATAGGAGAAAATATGTGACGGTGTCCCCTATAACTTCCAATAAGGTGTGCCTTTGAGTGAGAGATTTTGTTTGTATTACTGGAGCGGGATTAGGTATTGTGGGTCACCACAGTTATATAGTTACCAAATTCGAATTCTATTTGATATGGAAAAATTTGATCATAGAAAATTCAATATTGGAAAAATTCGACATTATATATTTTACAAGTATTTTTTTTTAATTTAAATGAACAATCATTTTATTTTTAATGAAAATTCATTAAATTTTCTCTAATTTTCAATAGTAATTTTTCTTGTCTAAGATTTTATAAACCCTTTTTCTCTAAAATGATGGTTTAAAAATAACAAGGATCAAAATACATCAAATTTATTATTATTGCACATTATAATTATCTTTTTTCTATTTTTTTACTTATTGGAATGATCTATTTGAAACTCAAATTTGCCATTTTATAATTATTTATGATATAGAAGTTATTGTTTTTTAATTCTTTTGTATCATAGTTATTGTATTATACTTTTTTCTGATATTAAATTTTTCATTCTTCTATTTTTCATAAAAGTTATCTCTTTGAAATTGAAGTTTGCGATTTTAACATTTTTTCCAATATGAAAGTTTTGATTTTCTTATTTTTATGTAGAAATTACATTTTATAATTTTTTTTAATATAAAAATTATGATTTTTTATTTTTCTATATAAAAATTTCTAATTTGCAACTAATTTACTATTTTAAATTTTTTCAAAGTAAAAATTATATTTTTTAATTGCAATTTACACTTCATAAAATAGAAACCCTCATAAACCTTGCTATTTTTCCCCCGAGTGAGGCGAAGTAAACCCAGGATGGACCGGGGAGGTCCTTAAATAGCCCTTACTATACGAAGTGTTTCTATAACGTATTTACTTGTATCACTTCGGTAACTAATACGGGGATAGAATAAGGCCAAGGAGATAAGTACATAACTCCATAATTATTTTTCTATTTTCTTTTATTTTTAAGAATTATGATTTTTTTAAAGTTGTTTTTATATATAAGAAAAATTACTAATTTTATAATAAATCTTTATATAAATATAACTTTTTTTTCATTTTTGAAAAATTATAAAAATTAATTGATTGTTCCAGTAACTTATAAAAACGAATTAATATTTACATTAACTTATTTTTCATTTAACATTGCTTTTTTCACACAAACAAGAAACTCCATTTTATATATATATTTATTGTTATTTAGCTTTAAATATTTTATATCTATATTATTATTTAGGTTTAAATATTTTTAATATGAAATAATAGATTCATATTATCGATTTCTAAAATTTTATTATGGAAATTTATTGTTACAGAATTCTAAATAATTAATTTTAATAGCATTTTATAAAAAATGATTACCTACCTTCAATCATCTAACATAATAATAAGATTATATATTTTTATTTTTTATGGCTTATTCCTATTACTTGTTTTTTTTTTAAGCTGGCTTATTCTTATTACTTGTACCTGAAAAAACTAAAACAATAATTCCTATTTTCTGTGCTCAGGTGGAGGAACGAGGCACGACACATGAGAATTTCAAGGCAGATACACACCAATCGAACCGTACCAAACTCCTTCGAACTATCTGCCATACCGAACCGTATTGCAGTATTTACGAATTTTTTTGTCGAGTATGACCGAACTTGGTAACTCATGCTCCACTAATGAGGAAAACATCGACGAGCGCTGTTGGAATTTCTGATAATTCCAGAACAATAACTGAGAGAATAATACTCCCCTTCTAACATAGAGAATATCTGGACAGAGATTGGAGAATCAAAATTTTCTTTCTGTTTCATTAACAAAACTAAAAAGTATTAAAAAATAATAGATTTCTTCCTCACCGGAGGGATTCAAAAAATATGAGTAAGACTGCTATAGACGCAGTGCTCTCAAACTTCTCTGTGTCTCTCAAAACGCACAAACAGTGCTCTATTATGGTTCACTGAATTTTTTCTCTGCTTGCGGGCTTACACAGTAATACAACACAACAATACAAAGTTTCTCTTACTATACAATGCAATACAATGCAATGCTTTTATATGGCGCGGTGGAATAAAACATAAAACAAATTACAAAGAAATACATTGCCGAAACATAAACTTTAACCTAAAACTTCATATGTGCGATATACAAGTGGAGCCCACTTCGCAATCGGCAATCGGCGATTGGCGGAATGAACTTTGTGATTGCGATGTGTGATTAGCGACATCGTCGATCGCATCGGCGGAAAATAAAATGCCGGAATGGCTTGATAGATGAAGTTGCAATGTTGCAATTGTGATTGCATCGCATCACAAACATTCAGTGGAACACAATCATATGGCGGATGGAACGTTGGTGAATGTGATTGCCATTGCATGATTGTGATCGCAACTCAAATATTATATCGACGATAACACTTTCAGATGCGGAACATTACAACGTTCTGTTGCGATTTGCGATTGCAATTGAGATCGCATTGCATCGCATCAGAACAATCCATATCAACAAGACACTTATCATAAAACTTGTGATTGCAATCGGCAGTGAAGTGGTGGGGACCACTATCACGTGTCTCATTCAAAACTTAAAGGACTTTGTCGTTTAAACAAAATTTCTTCATATTTGGCTGTTGAGGGCTTAAAAGCCCAAAAAGACTTCTCTTTAATAAAACTCTGCTCTTGTGTGGTCGAACCACGAAAGTCTTCATTTCTTCTACAAAAACGGCTATGCCCATACAACCTTAAATTCTGCTCTACAAACTTGGTTGTTTCCCATCAACATTAATTCCATCCTTATGGTTTTCTCCATTCAAGAGGAATGTACAGTGATGTGCACTCAACCTTTTGCTGCTGCCCCTATTGTACTATGTTTTTACCTGCACAGGGTACGCAGGTGAATTTAATATTTTCAACACTCCCCCTTAAAGTTAGCTGTTGGGTTATCAGTCATACCCAAGCATTTTCTTAAGTATTCAAAAGTCTTCTGCCCCAATGGCTTTGTCAATATGTCCGCAAATTTCTCCTCTGTTTTACAATGCTATAAAATAATTTCTCCATTGTTCACCAATTCTCTAATATAGTGAAACTTTGCATCTATGTGCTTCGTTCTCTTATGAGACACATAATTCTTTGATAATGCAATAGCTGAGCTATTGTCACAATATGTCATTGTGCCTTTTACCTGTTCTTGACACAAATTACTCAACATTATTCTCATCCATACTACTTGACATGCTACTGCTGTAGCTGCCACATACTCTGCCTCTACTGTAGATAATGCTACAATAGGCTGTTTTTCAGAAGCCCATGAAATGGCTCCTGAAGCCATATGAAAAACATAACCAGATGTGCTTTTCCGATCATCTACAATTCCAGCCCAATCACTGTTAGTGTATCCAATTAACTCAGAATTTTCTGAAGTAGTATATAAATTCCAATACCTTTTAGTTCCTTTCAGATACCTCAGAATTCTCTTTGCTGCTTGCCAATGTGCTTCTTTTGGCCTCTCCATGAATCTGGAAATCAAACTAACAACATGCATAATATCGGGCCTAGTTGCATTCAAATACATGAGGTTTCCAACTATGCTTTTATACAAACTTGGATCAAAATCCTTGTTGTTGTCATCTTTACTCAACTTCAATCCCATTACTGTGGGAATAATTGCATCTTTGCACTCCTGCATATTAAATCTTTCCAAAACTTGATTAACATACTTTACTTGTGAGATAAAAATCCCATTTTCATTTTTTTCTACTTCTATTCCTAAGAAGTATCTCAACAATCCCATGTTACTCATTTCAAATTCTTCTTTCATGACTATTTTAAAATTTTCACTGAGGTAATCATCATTACCTATGAATATCACATCATCAACATATAACACAAAAATGACCATATTACCATCTTTTTCTTTGATGTACAATGTGGCTTCTCCATCACATTTTTCAAACCCGTTTTCCAGTAGATAGGAATCTATCCTACTGTACCATGCTCTTGGTGCTTGCTTCAGCCCATAAAGAGCTTTCTTCAATCTGCACACTTTGTGTTCTTGGCTCTTTTTCTCACAGCTGAGAGGTTGTTCAACATATACCTCTTCCATTAAAACTCCATTGAAAAATGCGGATTTTACATCCATTTGGTATACTTCAATTTTTTTTGTGCTGCTATGGACAACACTACTCTCACTGTTTCCATTCTTGCAACTGGTGCAAAATTTTCCTCATAGTCTCTTCCATGCTGCTGCTTATATCATTTTTCAACAAGTTTGGCCTTGTGTCTTTCTATCTTACCTTCAGCATTACTTTTGGTCTTGTAGACCCACTTTACTCCAATGACTTCTTTACCTTTAGGGAGATCAACCAACTCCCATGTTTTGTTCTTTTCTATGGCATTAATTTCTTCATCCATAGCTTCTATCCATTTTCTATCTTTTATAGCATCTTCAAAATGAATAGGATTATCAACATGAAAATATAAAGGAAATAAGGAATTCATATCTTCATTTGTCACTTCCTACTCATAAATCTCATTAAGATTTATGAATCTTGTTCCTCTTTCATTTGGTGTAGTTGTTCTTGAAGAAGCACTCAATTCTACTCCATGTGGTGTTCTTGGAGAAGCACTCTCATTTCTTCTCAAGGGTGTTCTTACTCCTGCTTGAGGTGTCCCTTGCTATTCTTGTGTTGGTGGAGGTTGTGCTACCGATGAGGTGTTATTTTCAGCCATATCTTCCTCATTTTCATCATGAGACAAACAACTTTTAACATTTACTGTTTTCTCTATGCTTCCATCCCATGCTTCCTCTTCAATGAATTGAACATCTATGCTTATCACAAATTTCTTTGAGGATGGGTTATACAATCTATATTCTTTGGAATCTTCACGATATCCAAGGAAGATGCACTTCTCCAACTTACTATCCAACTTTTTTCTCAACTTATCTAGAATATGCACATATGCCACACATCCAAAAGCTCTCATGTGGGTGACTCCTTGTTTTCTGCCACTCCACGCTTCTTCTGGAACTCTGTTCATTACATCTTTTGTTGGACATCTATTTAAAATATGCACAGCACAATTTGCTGCTTCTACCCAATACTCATTTGGAAAGTGTTTTTCCTTCAGCATACTTCTCACCATTTTCATTATGGTTCGATTCTTCCTTTCAGAAACTCCATTCTGTTGTGGTGTGTACCTTGTAGTAAACTATTTGTGTATGTCGTTCTCTCTGCAAAAACGCAGAAAATATTTTGAGATAGATTCACCTCCTCTGTCAGTTCTAAGAACTTTGATATGCTGCCCACTTTGTTTCTCTACTAGAGCTTTAAAGTGGCAAAATTTCTCAAAGACTTCACTCTTATATTTCAAAAAATAAACCCACACTTTCCTTTTGAAATCATCAATGAAGGTCAGCATGTAATTGCTACCTGAAACTCATGCTGTTTGCATCGGCCCACATAAATCTGAATGAATAATCTCTAAGGGTGCTTTCACCCTTATGCTTTTCCCTGATGGAATTTTTTTTTTTGTTGTTTTCCCAAGATGCAGCCTTCGCATAGGCTATTCGGTTTCTTAATCAATGGTAGACCTCTTACCATTATTTTTCTGTACAACAAGTTTAATCCTCCAAAATTGAGATGTCCAAATCTCAAATTCCATAACTAGTTCTCATCTTTCTCTTCCTTCTAAAAGACCTCTTGCGTTACAGCTGCTACACTCTTTCCTTTTCCCTTCAAGTCAGTGTTGATCTTGAGTGGAAACATTCTATTGCTGGTCATTTGTATTTCAGCAATAATCTTATTTCTTGGAGGTATATCCATTATTGTAAACACATCATTCTTGAACAATACTTTGTAACCTTTGTTTATGAGTTGCCCAATGCTCAAAAGATTACATTTCAAACCAGGAACATAATAAACATCTTGCACAAATTTTTGCTCACCATTCCTTGCACGAATACTAACTCTCCCTTTTCCCTTGACAGAAATCTTAGTATCAGTTCCTTTGGTTACTTCTGAGTTAAATTCTTCATCAAGATTGGCAAACATTGCTATGTTTCCAGTCATGTGATTACTACAGCCTAAATCTAAGAACCATACATTATCTTGTCTATCTTGTAACACTGTTACCAATGAAATAGGTAACCACACTGTTACCTACTTTTTTTTGCTAGCATAAAAAGCACCTGATTTTGAAAAGTGGTGATGCAGAATCACCTTTTTTTTTAGCACATTTTTGACACTCTAATATTTTTATTTATGAAGTATGAATATTTGTCGTAAAATGTTAGTGATTTTCACGCTAATTTTGAAAAAAATTGATGCAGCATCAATTTTTTTTTAGAGCGGTGATTTTCATGCTAATTTTGAAATGTATTGATGCAGCATCAACCTTTTTTTTTAGAGTGGCGATTTTCATGTTGGTAATAAAAATAAAACCTAGATAAAAAATATATATATAAAAACAATAAAAAATACCAATAAAAGTGTAAAAAAACAAAATTAACTCGTAAAAATAAAAAATTTAAACAAAAATAAATTAAAAAAAACAAAAATATTCGAAAATTATATCAAAAGAAATGACCAAATTTGAAAAAAAAACACATAATTTAAAGAAAAAAAAACAAAAATTAACAAAAAAAAAAACATCAAACACATTTTTTTCCATGTTATTAAAAAAATCCATATAATCAACCAAAAAAAAAATAAAAATAATTTAAAAATAATTTAAATTACAAAAATTAAAATTTAGATAAAAAAAATAAAATACAAAAAAGAAAAAATTATATTTAAAAATTTAAATTAAAATAATAATAATAATAATAAAGCAAAAATATAAATTTCAAAATTAACCAAAAAAAACAAATTTAAAATTGAAAAGAAAATTATAATAAAAGAATTATAATAAAAAAACTATCATTAAAAAACAAAAAAAAATGAAAAAAACCACGTGCAAATAATTAAAAAACAAATATCCATAAATTTACTGTTTTTTTTTATAAATGAAACAATTTATAAATTTTAAAAATGAAAAACCAAATAAACTAAAAGATTAGAAAAAAAAAAAAAAATTAATTAAATTAAAATTTAATAAATTTAATGAATAAATTTTTAATTTAAAAAAATAATTAATCTAAAATATTAAATTTAAAAACAAAAACAAAAAACAAAAACAAAAAAAATTTAAACAAATTAAATTTAAAATAAAAAATTTGAATTAAAAAAAGAAAATTTAAAAATTTGAAATATATATATATATATATTGATCGAGTGGCGCCGCCAACGCTCTCAGGTTCTAAGGCTGTATCTCGGAATCGCCTTCGCGTCGCGGGAGGGTGATTCTCGAAATCGCCTCGTGTGATTCTGAATCGCCTCCGCGTGGGAGGGCGTAGCCTCGAATCGGCCTCCCACTCACGTGCCAGCAGAGGCTGGCTGACCCTCCCACTTCCACGCTAGGCTCTCCTCGCCCGCCACACTGCGGAAGGCCAATTGGCAACGTCACCAGGATCAAAAAATTCTTTTATATTTTTTATTTTTTTTTCAATTTTTAATATTTTTTTTAATTTGATTTTTTTAATTTTTTTTTAATTCAAAAAAAAATTAAAATTATTTTTTTAAAATTTAATTTTATATTTCAAATTTAATTTGTTTTTGTTTTTGTTTTTTTTTTGGTTTTTTTTTGTTTTTTTTTTTTTTTTTAATTATTTTTTTTTGTTTTTAATTTTTTTTTTCTAAATTTTGTTAATATTTTTTTATTGAATTTTGTATTTTTTTTTTCATTGATTTTTTTATTTAATTTTTTCATTTTTTTTTATTATTAAATTTTATGTTTAGGTTTTTCATTTAATTTTTTAAAATTTAGTAAATTTTGTATAATTTTTTTAATTTATTTGAATTTAATATTTTTTTTTAATTTAATATTTTATTATTATTATTTGTTTAATTACATAAAATTTTTATATTTTTATTATTTCAATTAAAATTGTGTATTTAAAATTAGAGTTTTTTACAAGTTAAACTTAATATTTTCAAATTAATTTGTTTTTTATTTTATTTTTTATTCAATATGTTTTTTTTAATTTATTTTTTTCAGTTTTTCAATTTTAATTGATTTTTAAAGTTTTTTAACTTTTTATTTTAACATTTTTTTATTTTATTTTTTTTCAAAATTTATTTGTTTATTCATTTATTTATTATTATTTTTTTTTTAATTTAATTTCTTATTTTAATATTAACACTTTTTTTTTTTAATTTAATAAAATCTAATATATATATATATATATATATATATATATATATATATATATATATATATATATATATATTTAAGTTTAATTTGTTTTTTAAAATCTATTTGTTTTTTAAATATATATTTTTTTAAATTTAATATTTTTATTGTATTTTATTTTATTTTATTATTTTTAATTAATTTTTCATTTTTTTACTTTTAATTTCAACAATGTTGTTTGTTATTTTTTCTTTTTAAGTTTTAAATTTATTAAAATTTAATATATTTCTTTAAATTTAATTTTTTATTTTAAAATTTTTTATTTTTTATTTAATTTAATAAACATTTTCTTTTTCTTTTTTTAAATTTAATTTCTATATTTTATTTTTTATAATTTTTTTATTTTTTTAACTTGTTTTTCTTTTTAATTTAATATTTTTATTTTATTTTTATTTTTATTTTTTTATTTCTATATATTTTGAAATTTTAATCTTTAATTTTTATTTTTATTTTTTTTTCTTAAAGTTTAGGTTTTTTTAATGTTTGAATTAAATTTTTTTTTTTGTTTTTTTTGTTTTGTTTTTTTTTTCTATATATTTTTTAATTTTAAGCTTTAAAATGTTTTTATTTTTCAAATTTATTTTTTTTATTAAATTTTAGGTTTTTTTTTAATGTTTGAATTTTAAAAATTAAAAAATGTTATTTCTATTTTTAAAAATGTGAAAAATATGACAATTTTTTTTGTTTTTGTTATTCCATTGTCAACTGGTTTTGTTTTGAGGGTGTTTTTTCAATCCTTTTTTCAAGAAACAATTTTGTTTTTAGCATAATTTTATAAAATGTTGAAATTTGACCTTAAAAAAAAAACAAGTGCGTTCTGGAATTTTTTTGTTTTTGTTTTTGGAGTGTTTTTTCATGTTTGTTGAGTCTTTTTGGGCTAGAGTTCCCATTTTGAGGTCAGGTTACCTATTTCATCGGTAACAGTGTTTTGTGCTATATTACATGTTAACAACACATTCTTTGGGTTCTTTTCTTCTTTTTCTACATTAGCATTCTGCCTATTATTCATGTCATTTTTCTTTCTCCTACATTCATTGGCATAGTGCCTATATTTCTTTCAATAATGACATTGGACATTGGATTGTCATACCTTTGTCCATGCGCATGTTGGTGTCCACCTTGTTGGCTATTGCATTGGTCGTGGCTATGATTCTGACTATTGCTCCTTCCATGTGAATGTGAAAGGTTGTTCCTTCCTCCTTTGTTTTGGCTTCTGTCTCTTCCTCTTCCTCTTCCTTGACCTCTTCCTCTTCCAAAAGGCATCTGGTTCTTGAAGGCATGCTCTAGAGATGGGTTTACAGTTCATTCCAGTCTCTGTTCATGAGTCATCAATGATGCATGAAGTTCATCTACTATGAAATTTGAGAGATCCTTAGTCTCTTCTATGGTGGTAACTATAACATCAAACCTTGAGGGTAGGCTCCTCAATAGTTTCTCCACAATCCTTCTTTCTTCAAGAGTTTCTCCATGGGTCCTTATCTGTGTGACCATCCCAATCACATGTGTGAAGAATGAGTCTATGTTATCAGACTCTTTCATACATAGAGTTTCAAAATCTCTCCTCAGCAATTGTATTTTTGTTGTCTTCACTTTCTCCATACCTTGATAGGCTACTTTCAGAGTTTCCCATGCATCCTTGGATCTCTTAGCTACTGCTATCCTTGTAAACACACTCTCATGTACTGCTTAATACAAATTGAAGAGGGCTTTAGAGTCCTTCTTCCTATTTCTCTTCAGTATATCCTTCTCTGCCTGAGTTAAGGCATTAAAAGCATGCTCATCAGCTGGTTCAGCAAAACCGTCTTCAAAAAATTCCATAAGTCTTGTGAGGCAAACAAGGCTCTCATCGTAATGGCCCAATAATCATAATTATTTCCATTAAATTGTGGAAGCTGAGCATTTCCAATACTCATACTAGTGCTTCTTCCAGCCATTGCTTATAAACTGAACTCTGAACTAAAATTTCAAAACACACTATCTTTCCTTCCTTAAAATACAAACTCTGTCTCTAGGGACTGCTCTTTTAAACAAAACAAAAACTCTTTTTTTTTGGAGAAATGCCTGGACTTTAACTTCTGCCGAGCCTTCACACTGCTGGAGAACTGCTGCAACAAATTTTCTTCATCCTTCAGCTTCTTTGAAACCTTCAAAGAGCTCGGATAAGCTCTGATACCATGTTGGAATTTCTGATAATTCCAGAACAATAACTGAGAGAATAATATTCCCTTTCTAACACAGAGAATATTTGGACAGAGATTGCAGAATAAATTTTTTCTTTCTATTTCATTAATAGAACTAAAAACTATTACAAAATCGTAGATTTATTCCTCACTGGAGGGATTCACAAAATATGAGTAAGACTACTACAGACGCAGTGCTCTCAAACTTCTCTTTGTCTCTCAAAATGCACAAACAGTGCTCTGTTATGGTTCACTGAGTTTTTTCTCTACCTGCGGGCTTACACAGCGATACAACACAACAATACAAAAGTTTCTCTTACTATACAATGCAATACAATGCAATGCTTTTATATGGCATGGTGGAATAAAACATAAAACAAATTACAAATAAATACATTGCCGAAACATAAACTTTAACCTAAAACTTCATATGCGCGATATACGAGTGGAGCCCACTTTGCAATCGGCAATGGGCAATCGGCGGAACATAAAACTTGGCGGAATGAACTTTGAGATTGCGATGTGCGATTAGCAACATCGGCGAAAAATCAAATGGCAAAACGGCTTGACAAATGAACTTGTTGAACACAATCATATGGCAGATGGAGCGTTGGTGAATGCGATTGTGATTGCAAATATTATATCGGCGGTAACACTTTCGGATGGGGAACATTAAAATGTTCCTTTGTGATTTGCGATTGCGATTGAGATCGCATCGCATTGCATCGGAACAATCCATATCAATAAGAAACTTATCATAAAACTTGCGATTGCGATCGACAGTGAAGTGGTGGGGACCACTATCACGTGTCTCATTCAAAACTTAAAGGAATTTGCCATTTAAACAAAATTTCTTCATATTTGGTTGTTGAGGGCTTAAAAGCCCAAAAATAATTCTCTTTAATAAAACTCTACTCTTGCGTGGTCGAACCACGAAAGTCTTCATTTCTTCTACAAAAATGGCTACGGCCATACAACCTTAAATTCTCCTCTGCAAGCTCGGTTGTTGCCCATCAACATTAATTCCATCCTTACAGTTTTCTCCATTCAAGAGGAATGTATAGTGTTGTGCACTCAACCTTCTGCCACTGCCCCTATTTTACTCTGTTTTTACCTGCACAGGGTATGCAGGTGACTTTAATATTTTAAACTGGGGCAACAGGTTCATGGCGAAAGACCTCAAGCAGGTACGTCGGCAGAAGATGGAGAGATAGAAAAACCAAGCAGTAATGAGGATAAGCTCGATGGGGGCAAGAGTTTCATGAAGAAAAACCTCAAGGAGGTATGTCGGCAGAAGATGGTGAGCTAGAACAACTAAGCAGTAACGAGGAAAACCTCGACGGGGGCAAGAGGTTCTTGGAGAAAAACCTCAAGGAGGTATGTCGGCAGAAGATGGGCAGCTAGAACAACCTCTCGGTGGCTTACCTAGGAGGGTAGATTTGCCACCCCATTCGACTCCATCAAAGCTCAAATTTGCCTTTTCCAAGCATCGATTGAGCAAGAGACCGTCACAACAACCGCAACAAAGTTAGTCATCACAATCAATGGCGCATACTCGATAGAAAAGACTGTCTTTGGCACAACCAAAAGAGATTGCAAGATGGATAAATTTGAGAGGTGCATGGCACATATGGAGTCTCACCCAGGTGGGATACACTTTCAATTTTATAGATCTCAAGTCAATAGAAATTAGAAATAAGAATGAAACTCTGGTTGAAGCCTTTTTACACACCCTTTTCCAAATCATCTCTAGAAAAATGCATGTGAATGAAAGAAATGTGGTTCCCCACTCCGCACACTTGTCATCATCCAAACTGATTTGCATAGTATATATCTATGGTTGTTTATGTCTACTCCAATATGCCACTGCTCAGATTTATTCATCATCAATGGCTTTTGTCTCCGTCTTCCTCCTTTATACTACATTCCCTTTGTTCTTATATTGTTATTCCTTTCTCTCTTTAATGCATTAAGCCATCAAAATCTTAATGCATTCAGGAGACCTATGCCCTACTCAAGCAGGAGTTCGTACGTCAGGACTCAAAACCACGGCCTCCTAGTGAATCCTTCGGGAGGGAATTTTTTGTTCCAAGGAGCTCTGGATATTTTTTCCAGCAGCCTGTTAGCGCGCAATTCCCACATATGTTGACCCTGTGATGCTACTATCAGGAATAAAAAAACCGTTGTTGACAAATAGCCCCCATGACTGTAATCTCATCATTCAAAGCTTCCATTAATATCCCCGTGAGGCTTGAAAATTTTTAGAGCTAAAAATAAGCGTGAATGCATTCGTTAAAGAGAATATTAAGCACCATTCATTAAAGAGAATATTAAGCAGAAGCAGAGATGTGAGGGTGGAAAACAGGTGAGCTTCCACAGTGGATTGCGCTGTATTCACTAAAGATAATTTTAAGCAAAATTCACAGAGGAAAATGTTAAGCAGAGGCTAAGAGGGGAGGTTTTTCCCTGATTCTCTACAAGTTCACGAGATCAAAACTGAGGGACCACCACAATCGCAGACACACTATTAGAATAGTTACTTTCCTGAAACTCCATTTAGTTGATGGAAATTGATTTCGCCATTTCATTTCATTTTTGTTTCACTTTTCACAATCGATGGTTTTTTAAAGATAGTTATTATTTATTAATATTTTAATGGTAAATTAATCAAAATAATGGTTTTTTTTAATAGAGCATTGTTTTTAATATAGAGACGGATGTTAAAATAAAATGAAAAAAGGTTAACAATTTCTAGCTTGACCATTTAAAAAAAAACACACACAAAACAAAGCAATTTCTATATAAAAATAAAAAATTAAAATAAATTAAAAATTAAAAATTAAAATAAATAAAAAATAAATTATTTTAATATTTAATAATTATATATATATGAGCATAAAAAAAGGGCCTTGAACTTTATAATCTTCAGTTTGAAAGAGGAGGTAGATGAGGATACTTTAGCCATAGCCCAAACAGAATTACATAATAGATTACACCTTGAACCACGTGTTTCATAGAAGCAACAAGGTTAGGGAAATTAACTGAGAATAAAAGAAGGAATGGAAATATTTGTAAATGAAGATCTCATTCTATAAGATCAAGCAGAATTAAGAAAGGAGGTTCAAAAGGTAAAAGAATCTAGGAAGGAAGGAAAATGGGCAATAATCAGAAATAGAAAAGCCGTTATTCGAGATAGAAACCAAAAATATAGTAATAAATAGCAATTCAACACGCTCCGAATTCTTTCTTGGAACTGTCGGGGCTTTCCATGGAACAAAGGCCCCAAGCTAAGATGGATCTCAAATGATGTTGATATTATATTGCTTGTTGAAACTTGGGAGCACGAAGAATCTAAGGTCTCTAACATAGATGGCTTTGCACTATGGTCTACCTAGAATAAGTGATCCTCCCGTAGAGGCATTGAGGACATAGCTTGCTACATTAAGAAGAACATCTCCCCCCATGCTAGGATTTATAAAAACGACCCTTACAACCAATATAGTTGGATTGAGATTACTGACATTAATGATTAAAATACCTACATATAACCGTTATCCCCAATTTCCTTATTGCACCTTAAATTCAATAAGAAAAGAACGAGATAAAAATAGTCCTCATAATGGTTTAGAGAATGATATTTTCTAGCTCAAGGATTGAAGAAAATCTTTTTAATACAAGGGGATTTAATGCTCCTAACTTCAAGCAACCAAGCTATTCTTCTAAGCAATCATTCCAACCCCAACTTTTATAAGGACACATCTTACCTAGCTAGCTTGGTATAAAGGAGCCCTCGAAGACCCTAGGGATAATTGCTTGGGCCTGAGTCATTTTAAGTTTTGTAGTTCTTTGGGATTCCAGCACTTGCAATGGTTCAAAGAAGTGGCCCCAAATTTAAAGTGACACTCGTATCCATGGGCTTGGGGCCAAACATATAGACTGTTATTTCCAATATCCCTTTAAGGTAACGTGTTTAATAAATTTTGACATCTTAGACGACCACGAGCCTGACTCTGATCATAGGCCTTTACTCATAACTCTCAATTTTTTCATGCATAGAGATCCCATTGAAGATAATCCTTATAGTCAAAAGAACTTACTCTTTGATAGAAATAAAAATGATCTCTTTCTAAATGAATTAAAAAATAATTTTCTTCCTTTATTTAGTATAGACAACATAGATGACCTCTACCATAATTTTACTACAACCCTCTCATATTCTATTAACAAGTTCTCAATTGAAGTCTCAATTAATAAAAGAAATAGCAAAACCAACCCATGGTATGACAACGATTGTAAAAGTGCGAGGACAACAATTAAGGAAGCCATTGATGAATCTCTCAAAATTGACAAGATAAAAATATACAAAGCCCTAACTAAAAGGAAAAAAGGCAATATATTCATAAAAGACAAGAGAATCTATTACACCTCTCGAAGGTGGCTCCTAAGAAATTATGGAGGCAGATTCTAACTAGGAAAACTAGAGATAATAATAAAATTTCTTTACACGACTGGAATTCCTATCTTAAAAAGCTTTATGAATCTCAAAATTCCAGGGATAACTTTGAAACGCTGCTCACAATGAAAGAATTTTTCTCATTAAAATAAATTGATTGTGGGTTTAAACGCTTGGAAAATGGGAAAGCTAAAGACATTGAAGGTTACTAGGTGGAAATCCTAAAAATTGGAGCTCCTGTCCTCATCCCCCACATTCACAAGCTTTTCAACCAAGCAGTTAAGCAAGGGTTCCCTAAACCTTGGACTCAGAGCTTCATTATCCCTATTTTTAAAAGTAGGGATACAAATAACCCCTCTAATTATTGAACAATTATGATTAGCCCTCTCTTAGCCAAGTTATATGGTATTATTTTGGAAAAGGAGTTGAGTATTTGGCTTGAAAGTGAAGGTAAGCAGGCTAAAGACCAAGTGGGTTTTAGAAGGCAACACTCAACGACGGACCACCTCGTTACGCTAAGGATCATTGTGGAGGAATGCTGCAATGATAAATCCAATATCTTATGTTGCTTTGTGGACTTTAGAAAGGCTTTCGATACGGTTCCTAGAAACAACCTATGGAATAGATTAGAAGAGCTAAATGTTCCTTTTGAGCTAAGAGCGGCCGCTATAAGGTTATACGAGAATGTAATTTCCAAGTTAAATAGAAATGAGGGGTGGTCGAAAGATATTAAGTGTAATATATTAGTTAAACAAGGTTTCCCCCTATCCCATACCCTATTTTTCATTTACATCGACAAGCTAGAAGGTTGTTTAGAGGAAGCAAGATGTGCTGGCACGATCTTAGATAGGATAGTCATCATCCTTCTTCTCTATGCTGACGATATTGTTCTTTTCGCAGGGTTCCCATCTGATCTTGATAAGAAACTTAGACTTTTTAAGGATTTCTGCTCTACAATGGGTATGTCTGTTAACACTGACAAAACAAAAGTTATGATTATCAAATATAAGAAGGACACTTACGCTAATTTTATGTATGACAATAGTAACTTGGAGGAAGTGTCTTCTTACAATTACCTAGGAATTGATATTTATCACAAGCTCAACTGGAACTATATCATTCAAAAAAGGATTAATGGGGGGTGGAAAGCTTATTTTGGTCTTGAAAATAATTGTAAAATGGAAAACCTCGTAATGTGGGATAGAAAGAAGTTCCTCTTTGAAACTTTAGTCACTCATGTTATCTTATATGGATGTGAGGTTTGGGGTTGCAGCATCTCTAGAGAATCCTGGAGAAAGATTGAGCAAATCCAGAAGCGTTTTATAATGTATAACCTTAAAATTAAAAGCAATACACCCTATCCTATTCTCCTTATAGAAGTGGGTCTTTCCCCTATCGAGAGCCTAGCTATGACTAGGCTTCTGTTGTACAAGCACAAGCTCAATAGCATAGGAGACCATAGACTTCCTAAGCTAGCTTTAAATTCTAGCCAAAACCACCTAAGGCTTAAAAGAGGTTGGTATAAAGACACCAGGGCCTGGTTAAACCATTGGGAGATCGATGAGAATGTTGCATTGCAAAACATTAATAACATTAAAAAAATTATTACTTCTAAGTTCAAAGAAAAAATGTGGTGTGAGAAAGATCTAGCAGCTAAAAGAAAATTGAGATATTATAAGGAGGTCATCAACCCCACCCTAGAAGACCAAAAGTATCTCTCTATTTTAACTAGCTCAAAGAAGAAAATTAACATAGCCAAGATTAGAACAAACTCCCATGAGCTCCATAGTGAAACAAGTCGTTGGACAATTCCTAAAACACCATGGATGGAAAGGATATGACATCTCTGTGAGAATATGAACATCGAGGATGAAAATCACTTCCTCTTAGAGTGCCCCATATACAACCACATTAGAGCTCCATTTCATAATTTTGGTTGCAATACTGACCTTCCTAGCCTTTTAAGATCTCAAAATTATAGTGAGCTTGGGAGACTTCTCTCCAAGATTTTCGAGCAAAGGAATAAAATCTTAGATTATATTGAAATTGATTAGGTTAATTAATATGAAACATTAAATTATATATCTTTCATTATCTAAGTGATACCATTACATTTTTTTAATTTTATTTGTGTTTATATACTATTTATATATAGATATGATTTTGTTAATTGAGATTTATTTAGACGGTTGGGTGAAATCACTGTGATCCTTTCCACATAAGTTAAAGTTTAGTAAGTTGGCATGTTTATGATAACTATGTGGTTCTCTTAAGTGAGTATATAATATGGGTTTGCCTAGTACCAATCACCTCTATCTTTCTTTTAAGATGTCAATTTCTTTCCTAAAGTAGTCTCAATACCTACATTATTTTCCCATAGGTAGAGCATGGAGCTTCTAACTTTTATTTTTTTATAATTGAGCAGAGAGGCTCATTCTACAATCTAGTATGAGGTACATGTGTAAGTATGTCACTTACTCAAAAAAATAAAATAAAATAATTTTGGCTCATGTCGGGCAAAATAAAAACCAAAAATTAAACCACCATAGATCCATCTAAAGCACCGATCTAACATGAGTGAGGGATCAAAATTATTTTGTGGAAAATTTATTTTAGAGTGCGAAAAACGAAGTTTAATTAGAGGGATCAAATTTATTTTGTTGCAAACTTATTTTAGAGTGCAAAATTCAATGTGTAATTTTTTATTGAGTAGAGAGTCTCATTCTACAATCCAGTATGAGGTACAGGTGTAATTATGTCACGTCACATCCTCAAAAAAATAATAAAAATAATTTTAGCTCATGTCACCCAAAAAAAAATACAAAAATTAAATAACCATATAATAAAGAATTAAAAATCTATTAACACAATAATTAACTCAATTGTTGATATTTCACTTTCACTCTTCAAGTAATAAATGCAAGAATTCGATGTCTATGTGACAACTGCATTTAATGATAACTAGCTGTTAACTAGTTGAAAGACATTTTAATTATTTGTTTTAAGAAAAGACTCAAACTATTAATGTTTTGTTGTAAAATGTTATTTTCATTAGTGATTAATTATGAATAATAAGATCAGTTATGGAAAGTGACTCCATAAAAAGTAAAAGCTGATGGTAAATGTTTTTCAAGTACTGGAAGGTGGTTGGGACAATTGGAAACAGTTACATGCTCCTATGGGGATAAGAGACTCATCCCAGTGAGGAGTAGGGGTTCTGTTCATGGACTAAGGAGAGAGTGGATAATTTTCCTGAGTTGGTAGGGACCAGTGGAAAATCACTCAGCAAATCCTAATTTAATTTCTGATACTGACTAGACCAGGAGTCCTGAGGTCACAACATAAATTTCCACTATCAACCCGTACCTTTCAGGAGTGGAGCACGAGGGCAAGAGGAGGACGTGATCGCCTCTCTTGTTGGTTGGGAGGACCATAGCTATAAACTGCATAATCAAATAAGTAAATGTGTGTTTCAATGAGTTAAGCACTGCATTACTTTTACACTATGTATGTATAGGTATCTATTTAATAGTGACAGTAACAGTGGTTATATGTTAGGAAAGTGCTGAGAGAGAATGGTACTAATATTTATTATTATTATCTCATTATGTATCTCACCAAACAAGTATGGGTATTATGATTATGCACAAAACTTTCATTACATTTAAAGCTTAGTGTTTGTGATTATGTCAAGAAAGGAATGGAATATCTAAGTTCCAGTTTAAACAGCAGTGGTTGTCTAGTGTAGGAAATGGGAAAAAGAAGATTTCAAATATACACGTATAAATATAAATTTTACAGTGAACTTCATACTTAGTAAACTATATATAAGTTAAGGGAATGAACTGTAAACTGTGTAAAAAGAAGGAAGTTATATTTATATCCTGTAAAGATAAAAACACACATATACATTCTTAAAGAAGTTTCTTTTTGATAAAACAATAGATTGGACTGTCAGTTGAGGGCACAGGGTGAAACCCCAACCCATGACGCGTTGTCCCTCAAGCACAGCCATACACAGACACTGTAGGTGGTCCGGTCACCGAGGTATTTACCAAACGTAGAAAGAAATGTATTGTAAACAAAGAAGTCAAAACTAGAGTTTCTTTTCAATTATTGTAAAGACATAAAAACAATTATTCCTCAAGAAAACAAAGTTAAGACCGACTGTTGAGCTTAACTACATATTATCAATACGAATGAACAAACGATAATAAACATAATGAAAACTGGAACTGGAATATGTTCATACTTTTGCGAGAATAAGCTCTTCATATCATTAAATAGTGAAAGGCCATTGTGTGTAAAATATTGCATACAATCCAAACAAATAACAACTGTTCCAAAACAAAAAGTAAAACTTACAACATTCTCTATTTCAATACTTCAAACTGAGTAAGAGTCGAGATTTAGAATTGAAACCCTCGACTGTTTTACATTACAAGCTGAGTAATAAGGAAAGAAGACTATGGTGAACCCTTCTTAATAAAAATACATGGAATTTATTTAGCATAGAAAAAATATCTGAGGGCCAAGGGTTCTGGCCGAATATTGTCTCATGAATTTCACAATCTATAAAACTGAACCATAGCATAAATAATGCCGATAGACTACTCCATAGCAGAGCCGAGAATTGGGATTCTAAACCCCAGAAAAATTCTAGGATATTTGCTTGAGACAGATAGGCTTCTGAATCTGAGTGTGAATATTATGAGTACCTGGAGGTGAGAAAAATGTGTTAGCATTGCGCTGAATTATATGGAAGTTCAAAGTGATATTACGAAGTAGGAGAGCAACCAATAGTGAAAGAGAAGACCCGTAGCAAATAGCCATGCAAATTAAAAAGAATCAATAAGGAAAGTTTCCAGATGCTAAGCGTATTGATAATTCAATCAAAGAATCTGTGTTAAATTAATTTAAGGAATTTAAATAGGATTTATACCTATGCAGAAGAAAATTCTCCATAGCAAATAAATCTTAGTACCGAAATACTTTAAAACACCATGAAAGCAGAGTTGATAAGTAACTCAAAATTTTCAGAGATTAAAACCCTAAGAATAGTTATGAAAATTAAAAAGAGTTGTATAAGCCAGGGAAGCAGAATTGTTCTTTTACCTGAGTTGCAGAGAGGAGCATAGAAACTAGAATGGCAAGCAAATTCATGTCAACAGAGGTCTCATTCCATCTATAGCTCAGTGTGTTCTGCAACAGAACCTCAGTATCATCATGCCACAAAGCCAATGGGTGTTTCACTTGTGAAGTCCTCCCAAACCAGAGTGAAGGCATCAATACCACCGGAGCCGAAGCTTGGAAGAAAATCGAAGATGACAACCCTTGGAGTGGAGGAACTACTCACAGGTAAAGTGAAAAAGGCCGGTAAAACTTAGAGTTGGCGAGGATAACAAAGTAATTTCCCACCTAAAATGACAGTCGTCCATCGCCCAAAGTTTAACAATGAAGATCTCAGGCAAGATCATCGAAAAACACAAGAGATCAAGGTGAATCGCACATCTATTCGGTGGGTTTAATAACCAGTACCCGCTACATTTAATTTCCTTTACGTGCCAGTCTTACCTCGGTTGTATCCAAGTTAAAATATCTTGTATAAGTGGGTTGAAAACCATATGCAACATTAAATTTGATGCCATCGAATTAATTCATTAAGTCTTGAAACAAAATTATATAATATGACAAGACTTCCCATGATGGGAAATAATATATAGTTATATGTTGATTAAGCTTAAAGTCATTATAAGATTAGTATAGGTTTTTTATTGAAGAATTATATTGGTGTATTTCAGCATAGTTTAGTAAGTTTAACCTAGGATATTGTAAGAAGTAATTTTTTTAAAATTTGGTGTATGTGTAGGTCAGAGTCTATCTTAAATAATATAATTTTACAAAGATAAAATAATTAAAAAATATATATTTATGTTATAAATATCTCAATATATAACTTAAATATATTATTTGAATATTTATAATAACTAATATATTTCAGTATGAACTTTCTATATATGTGTGTATATGTATTAATGTTCACCTTAGTTAGAAAGGAAAAAGTAATTAAATGTAAAGTAGAGTAGTTACTTCTTAATTAGAGGAAAATGTGTAACTCGTTAAATTTTTAATATAAAATATTAATAATGATAAAATATAAAAATATACAATTTAAATAAATAAAAATAACCACTATAGAGTTATATTAATCACATATTTACCAAGCATAAATATTTTTTTCATGTTTGAGATTTGATCCCTATATGCTCTTGGTAGATACATGGTTAAATTGTTTTATAGTGTGAAGGCTATGTGTAAGTATGTTTGTCTTGGTTAAAGTAAAAATATAATAAATTCTCTAAATAGAAAAACAATGTCAGCTTTAATAAAAAAGAAAAAAATACATATCCTATATATTTTTAATTAGTTGTCCACATGACCTAATATCATGTAAAGAAATTAGAAGTAAAAAAAACATGTCAGTAAGATGTTTAAACCTGTGATATCAACTTGATATATATGTATATATAGAAAAAAATGTTAAAAGAAAATATTTTAATGTTGTGTAGAATAAAATATCCAATGTCACTTATGAATAAAATATTTTAATATGAATTAATATAAAATGGCTCAATACACATGTTATGTAATCTCTATAACATTTAAAAATGCAATATGCAATTTTTATGTGAGTAATGAATAAAATATTTTAATATGAATTAATCTAAAATGACTCAATACACATATTATGTAATCTCTATAACATTTAAAAATACAATTTAAACAATAAAAAACCACACATTGTTTTAGTACTCTAAAATAAGCTTGCAAAAAAAGAAATTTGATCTCTCTGAACTTATGTTAAATGTGTGCTTTAAATAAATCTTTTTAAATAAACTTAGTCATAAATCTGGTTCATGTTTTATACTGAAATAGAACCCTAACCAATCAAAGTGCAACAAACACATGTATGATGACAATTGGATGTGTTTTAAACTTCGATGACTATTCAAGAATAATCGATATAAGAAAAACATGTTAGGATGAAAATAGGATGAGGCTTCAAATTTGAGTAAGTCTATAGTCAATTGCATAGCACTTCATATTTGACTAATACTATTTAGATGACTATTCAAGAATAATTAATGTAAGGAATATATAGTCCATGACAATTGCATGGCTTTTCAAATCTAACTAAACTCTATTTAGATTACTATAGTTGAGGAATGAGGAATAATCCATGTTTGAAAATATTATTTAGATGTAATTAATGTAAGGAATATATAGGCCATGACAATTGCACGGTGCTTCAAATTTCACTAGATTTATTTAGATTACTATTGAGGATTGAGGAATAATCAATGTAAGACGAGACAAGTTTGATATAAATTTTATAATTATGATATTAGATATGACTATTGAGTAATGATTCGTGTATGGGAGATATGTTTGGTATAAAATTTATGAGAATGATATTATATAGAATATGAATATATTTATAAAATTTGTCGATATTCAAATGTTTAATATATCAATAATTTTATTATTGAGATGAGGTTGATTTTGTAATCTAGTATGAGTTATATGTGTAAGTATGTGAGATTTTCAAAAAAGTAATAAAAATATTTTTGGTTCACGTTTATCAAACAAAAAAACAAAAGTTAAATAACCATATAAATAAAGAATTAAAAATCTATTAACATGACAAATAATTCAATTGTTGATATATTAAAAAGATATTAACACAACAATTAACTCAATTGTTGATATTTCACTTTCACTTTTCAAGTGATCAATACCATATTTTATATCTATCGTAAATAATATAGTTGAACCCTGAGATAATCTGCAATTCTGTACTGTACTCTCGGCCCTTAGCTTTGGATTTGAATCCTGGATCTTTAATGCAGGGCGAATTTCTCTGGAGGGTTCTACAGGTCCATATCTTTGTCTTCTTTAATGGCGGTCATTTCTCACACCTACCCTCGGCTTCTTCTTTAAATTTCACCAGCAGAATGTGTCCTTTTATGGGCTTTAAGCTTTTGCAACAGCGGCAGCGAATTAAAACGCCCTTCTGTTATCTTGAAACTTGCAAAACTCATAAACATATTAGGAAAACCAGATTCAGGGGTGGAGTCGGGGTCGATGTATACATGGTCGGCCGGGAGAAATACACAGGGTGGTGGAAGAGAAGCAATGGAGATTTTGACAAATAGACAAAATATGGATTTTCTACGTAACACCGTGCAGAGGTGGTGGCTGAAGAACGACAAATACGAATGAAAAAACATATAATCACATATATATATAACGTGGGGAGGAATATTATGGATGCACGAAACGGAGACAGGTGGACGTACGATAGACAGGTGGGAGGACTGATGTGGCAACGGATTCAATGGATGGGAGAAATTGATTGTTGACTGTTGGATTACGAACGCAGATCAACAGCTGGGAGCGAATGGGAGCAGCGCGGTGGTGGGCCATTAAACACGGCGGACAGGGGTTAAAGGGGGAGGCAACTCCGGAGGATGTTTGCCGTTGGATCGGCATCGCCAGATCCGACGGCGTTAAGAAATTCCGCTGCCCGGTCACAATACGAGCTTTAACGCGCGGGGGAGTGGTTTCAGAAACCGTACTCAGGGACACGCGGCGCCCGATCTATGGAATCGTCGTTCTCATGCTGAATACCACCTGCCCGGTGGGAACGGTGCGGGATAATACCGTCGGTTTCCTGTGCGCGGGGGCCACCGCACAGGGCTATTACCACTCCGTTGATTTGACTTTGATCGGACGGCCACCATTGTACCCGAAACATAAAATGATAAGCCCCCTTCCTTTTAGCTTATGGTTTTGGACTCCAGTCATGTGGCGGTGACGGGAAAAGGGCTGTGACCCTGGGGCTCTGACTCAATAAATTTAAATTGCGGGTTTTTAAACCTTTGCAGAGTGGATTTTTGGGCGGAGAAGGTATTATCAAATAGAAGCATGAGGTCTTAGGCCACAACGGGAATTTAAAATGTATTCGAATGAGGCAGCAGGCCAAAATTCACAGGCAGGGGTAAATATGTACAATTTCTGAGGCACCTTCATCATCAGTCTTCTGATGCTGTCAATTCCTATGCCCAGCCTTTCTTTTATCTGGAACTGACTTTGCTCACTCCTGTCTTCATCCTGGGCAGCTTTTATTTTTTCACTTTCCACTGCATCTTCAATATGGCTCTCGAAAGCCTGATCACCTTCTTCTTGTATTTTGAAAGGCAGTGGGATCTCTTTTTTTTGTTCCACAATATCAGCTTCAAAAAATCTTCCTTCTGCTGGCAACATACTGCTCGAAAAGACCCTTGATCCTTCTTCAAATATTTGCAAGAAATGCACATAAGGACCATGAGATGATACCTGATTAAGAATATCTGGCAGGGAGGCTTTAACCAGGATTTCTTCTTTTTCCACTGGATGGAGAAGGAAATTCTCTTGAGAAATGGTGGCTTCTTGGTTTTCTTTCTTTTCTAAACTAGGGGACTCATCATATATTGGAGCTGAGTCCTTTTGGAACTCTGGTATATTCTGCTCTGCTGTGCTGAGCTCCATGAAAAGATCTATGTATTCTTGAGCAGGGGCTTGTACCTTTGCTTCCTCTTTTTCAAGAGAAGGCTCGTTATTTTTATCTTGCTCAAGAGCTTCTTCTTTGCTCTCCTCCTCTTCTGAAAGGAAAGACTGCTGATCTCTACTCTCATGACACTCATCACTGATGCTTTCATAACTTTCCCCATCAGTGTCATAGATAGGCCGGCTGGGTTCACTGCTTCTCTGGAGACAATCATCATCAAATAAATCATAACTAGGAAAGTCGCAGTCATAAGCAATGTCACCCATCAAACCTGTTGGATTCTCAGCAGGTCCTTCTTCATCTTGATCCTCAGAGGAGTTTCCTGGATCCAAATTATCAAACTTAAGTGACGAATGGGCAAGAGTAGGTGTTCCATAGAAAATTTCTGAGGCAGGCTGCTGATTTGATATTCGGTCGACCCCTTCTTCTATCCAAGGAGATGATTGTTTTGTATTTCTTTGTGTAGAAGAGTAGTAGCTCTTAGTTTCTTGTACTAGCTGATTTGGAGGTAGTATGTCTTCTTGAACCTCCTCTTCTACATCAGATTTTGCCTCTTCTATGTGGTCTCTCATTTCCTCGAGGCAGCACTCCCTATTTTCCATTGCTATTAGATCGTGATACTCTCTGATCAGCGTAATACAAGATGTAGGTAAGCAATCAGGCGGTTTCTGATCACTTTCTTCCTCATCTTCCATAGGTTTTAAAGCATCATACATGTCTTGCTCATTGTCTACGTCTTGGGTTTGTTCTTGTGATTGCAAGAGTTTGATCTCAGCTTCATATCTTTCAATCATCACTCTTAGAAGGATTTTCTTAAGCACGGGCATGCAACTTGGGATGAGAAGAGTGATCCGTGGAAGGTCCTCCACTTCCATTTTTGCAAAGCCACATGACATTTCATCTCTGCACTCTGCTATAAAACTCGGATGCATTTTTGCAAACTGCTCAGAGTCTTCCACCAGTGGAGACGGGATTTTCTATTGAGATTTCTTGAGAAGAAGAGGGCGGATAATCTTCAACGGAATATTCAGGGTTTTCAGCACGAACTGACTTCCTCTCCTTCCAAACTCTTTTATGAATGATCTTCTCTGGGTCAGACATGTAAGGTGTTTTCGACTGAGATGTATCTGACCATCAAATGTGGCTTTCAAGAAGCTAGGACTACCAATAAAATTTATCAAATAATGACCAGTGGAGTCGCCAAGGTGAGAGATGTGCAACTCTTCAACTCTCTGTGCTCACCTGATTAGAGAGTGAAAACAATTTGTCGAAACCCAGGGAAACTAATATTCTTGAATTCGTTCCCCGGCAACGGCGCCAGAAAGATGTTGTGGATGATTTTGTCACCCCCCTAGAGACAGTCTAGAGTTGCCATAGACCAGTGCCTAGGACATCTTAATATAGCAAGGAGCGCTTTATAGTTTGGGTTGTCAGTCCAAGAACTCACTCACTATCTCTTGTTTAAACAAGGAAATTAGTTTTGAATGGGACCAATCTCTCTCAGAAGCTAGTACAAAGATAAGAACAGTGTAGGGACATCATGTAACACTCCAATACAAAGGCATCAGACAGTTAAGAGACCGCTTACTGTAAAGGGGGCCGGTTCAGATAATATATCACAGAAATCAAATATCAGGAAGTGAGTGCAGTGAGGAAACATAAAAAAGATATTAGCTGACATGAGATTGATACCCAGATACACAACAGAACCATATAAGGGCATACCAATTTATGAATCCTTACATGACAATGGTGTTTTAAAAGCACCCCCCTCAAGCAACTAATATAGCAGAAAATATGGATGAAGTGAACATGAAACAGTATACCATGACTAGGCCTATTTAAAGCGCTTGACTAATTCCAGAAAGGGCATCAACGAGGATGAATCCTTACTCCAAACTAGTGAGCCACTCGCATTCTAGAACATGATACAAGAAGATAAGTAGCATGAAAAGAGATATTGTATTAACACATAAGAGAAATTACATACTGTGAGATACCAGAGACCAGAATCCTCATTACAGTTATAACCCCTCCTCACTGAGACCCTACGGGCTCTGAACCTTCATACAGAAATATTACAAAATGTATACAAAAGCCTTTTCGCTGCACAGTTTGCTAATAGAAATCTGGAACCTTTACAATGTCTTCTTTTCGGGCCTTTATAGGAAAGATAGAGAATTCTAGAGGAGGAGGTAGATGAAGCACAATTAATGACTTATTTTGAATAAAATGGCGGAAAACATTCGCGCCCACTCTATGAATGACTAACTATAAATGACTGTACTTTACAATCTGTCTATAGAAATAAATGTTGGGAGATGAAAATCTCCTTATATACATGACACAAATAATAAAATATATACAGTGTGTTGCCTTTTGCTGAGGAAAAATCTGCTGCCGTAAGAGCCCTGAGATGGTCTGCAATTCTATACTATACTCTCGGCCCTTGATTTTGGATTTGGATCCTGGATCTTTAATGTAGGGAGAATTTCTCTGGAGGGTTATGTAGGTTCACATCTTTGTTTTTTTTAATGGCGATCATTTCTCCCACCTACCCTCGGCTTCCTCTTTAATTTTTTCCAGCAACATATCATCCTTTGAAATGCTCTTACCTCCCGCTATGGAAACCATGAATAAAACGCCCTTTCTATTACTTTGAAACCTACAAAAACCCACAAAATATTAGAGGGAACTGACACAGGTGTAGGCGGGGATGATGGATACATGGTCGACCGGGATAAATACACAGGGTGGTGGAAGAGAAGCAATGGAGACACAGGTTTAACAGGCGAAGCGTGACTTTTTACGTAAGACAGTTTGGACGTGAGGGGTGAATGGAAATGAAATATATGAATGAAAACATGTACATGCATATATATATATGCATATATATATATATATATATATATATATATATATATATATATATATATATATATATGACGGGAAGAATTATTTGGGACGTGCGGGGGGAACAGGTGGAAGGGCGACGTGGCGGTAGAGTCAATGGACGGGGAGACTGGTTGCTGACCGTTGGATGACAATCACAGATCAACGGATGAGAACCAATGGGGGTAATACGACGGTGGGCCACAGGACACGGCGGAGACGAAATAACGGGCAAGCAACTCCAGAGAAAAACCGCCGTCAGATCGGGATCAGTAGATCCGACGGCTCAAACGAATTCCGCTGCCCGGCGATTGTACTGGCTTTAACGCACGGGGAAAGTGGTTTCAGGGCCCGTACCAAGGACATGCGGTGCATGTCTAGTGGAATCGCTGGCCCGATGGATAATACTGCCAGCCTGGGGTAAGCGGTGCGGGGGTTTACTGCCGGTTTCCTACGCGCGGGGCCCTCCATACGAAATGATCACCGCTCCGTTGATTTGAACTTCGATCGGACGGCCACCATTGCGCCCGATCATTTAAAAAAATAGGCCCCTTTTCGTTTTGGCTTACAGTTTTCAGATTCGGGTGATATGGAAGCCAAAGCGGGAGGGAGTCAAACTATTAGGGGCTCGGCCTGATACATTTAAATTTGGGTTTTTAACCATTATAAAGTCGATTTTCGGGCGGAGATAGTAATATCAAACTGGAGCATGAGGTTTTAGGCCACGGCGGAAATTTAAAATGGATTCGAATGAGGCAGCAGGCCCAAAATTCACAAGCAGGGGTAAATATTGTACAACAGC
>CM076584.1:285990802-286083543 GCA_034641835.2 Pinus albicaulis | reverse complement strand
AAAAACAACAATATAATAATAAAATCTTTATATCTTTATAAATTTAAAATTAAATGGTAAAATAATTATAAATTTAGAATGAAATTGAAAGTTGTAACTAGTGTGTTTCGTTCCTAAATGTGTCCTTGAGCAATTTCAACCTCTGTATAACATTTGCCAGCTTCACCTTCTCGGATGGCTTGTAAAAGACACGAGGCATTCCCATTTGCAAACATTGGTAAACAGGGTAACCAAACACGATTTATAAGTGTTTGAAATGGAACGGCATAGATGTATGTATTACCCTTTATCTTTAAAAGTGATATTAATATTTATTTTCTAAATGTAAAATAAAAAATATATATTTATATAAAACAGAGTGTTTCTAAATTTCTTTCTATTTTCACGAGTTTAGTTATTTCTCAAATTCACATGTATGTATTTCAAAATATTATCTATGACCTAACTTCTGAAAGTCTAACATCAAAAGAAAACAAAACTTTCAATCAAGTTTGGAATTTCTTATCAATTCATTAGCATAATACTACTCTTATAAAACTTGAAGTGTATGGACAAGACTTTTCCTTCCATCAGTGAACTCCCACCAGATAAGAGTTCCTTCAAGAAAATTCAAAGCTTCTTTCGAGAGCTTATCTCCCTCTTGATTAAATTCTCAGAAGATATGAACAAGATAGAAAAATTCAACAAATACAAGCTGCTTCCACCAACTAAGTTCAACTGCATGAAGTTTTGAAGTGCCTTTGAACCAGTCAATGATGACTGGCAAAGTCACCCAAAATGTGAAGTCTCAAGATCCCTACCCTAACCACAAGAAATAATGTATCCCAAAGCCCCACTACTTTCGCTTTAGTATTTGTTCCCTTACCAATCCGCATCTTCCATTTTAATATTTTTCTTTCTGAAATCGAAATAAAACCACCTGCCCGAAAATCCAAAGCCATGTGCGGTCTGATCAATTTTTCAAAAAGAAACTCTCTCATCAGACTGGTTTTCCTACAATCTTTTTCCATCCACTTTATAATTTGTTAAAACCTTTGATACTACATTGTCATCCACTTTGTAATTTGTTAAGACCTTTGATACTACATTGTCTACGGAGCCACCCACAGCATTGTTAAAAAACCATTTTCTTCATACACTGTCCACCGAGCCACCCTAACATTGTTAAAAACTATCTTATTCCTGTACAACGAAACAAACTAGACAACCCAAAAAGGAAGAATTTTATGTTCTATAAAAAACAAAAACAAAAACCGTTACTGAAAGCCTACACTAAACTCTTCCCCCTCCCAACTGAATGATCCTCGAAACAGTATTCCACACCTCTCTAGAAAAGCAGCAAATGCTAGGGTCCACGAAGCCTCGCTTTATCATATTCAATGACAGCATCAACCACCAGAAGCATTTTATTTTCATTGTTATGTTTAACCTCAGTGAAATTAATATACGTCAGTGCTCACACATTTTTTAATGATGAAATTTTAGTTTATTCATTTTATGTAATTTCGGTTGAATATAATACTAAATATAAATGGGTTAATTTAGTTTTTTTTTTTTTACTTTTTCTATTATATTTTTATTTATGGATGATTCAATGAAAAATAATCACGTACACATTTCTATATAGGTATATATTTCTATTTTTCTATTTAATTATAGGTTATTAGAATTTTTTTTATATATTTGCGTTAAGTTAAGTTAAGATATTAAAATTAAAATTTTAATAAAATAATCTATTAAAAACCCACTTTTATAATTTAGAAGAGCATTTTAAATATTTTATTATTGTATTTTTAATTAATTTTATTTAAAATTTAATTTCAAAATATGAAAACAATATTAAAATTATATTTCAATAATTTTTTTTGGGACTAAAATCCAATTTAATAATACAACCAACAATTATAGTGCCCAAATATGCATAGTATTTGTCTCAAAACTTTTAAAATATAAGATTCTCAAACCTCTCGGTTCTCTATTGCCACCATGGCCCATTAGCATTTCTGTGCTGATCTTCACCTATAGAATCTGGATATATACTTCATTTTTGTCATTTCTACAATCCAGAACATAAAAAAAATACATCCCAGTGCTCCCTGGAAGTTGATCCCTCACTACCTCCCATTATGAAAATGATCTTAGGGTTGTTCTTGCACAACATCATGCTCACTTTCATCAATATTATTTACCAGAAATGACGTTTTATGCTATATTTTCAGGCTCTCTTTTATCAATATTATTTACCAGAAATGACATTTAATGTATTCTCGTTACTGAGTGCGAGCAAGGATTGCAAATAACTAAAGGTTTATATTAAATCCTAGAATATACTTGAGTGGTGAACCAGAGCATGAGGCACCAAAGATTCTCCTTTTTGGAGTTCAGTAAATTGCCATCGATAACATGAACCTGAATGAGAAAGAGTATTTTAACAGAAATTTCCATATATCATGGATGCACTAAAGGAAAATTTTACAATGCATACCTCCCTAAAGAGTTTTGCATCGAGGAGAACTATCTTCTAATAGTTACTAACTCTAGTATCCAAAATGATGGCAATGAAGCAACAATTTAGATTTAGACTCCATGAGGCATCTTAGAGCTCTCTTGTTCCATTTAATTTACAAGAGAATTTACAAAAGCTCTACTCTAGTATCCAAAATGCTGAAAATGAAGCAACAATTTAGATTTAGACTCCATGAGGCATCTTAGAGCTCTCTTGTTCCATTAAATTTACAAGAGAATTTATAAAAGCTCTACTCTCAGTATGATTAATTTCTCTTCAAAATAATTTTTGATCCAACTTTAAATTAATAAAGTTAGTCTGTTGTTTCTTACTCTACAATTACTGCACAGGGAAATTTTGGTTTTCGATGAAAAGAAACAAAACAAATCCAACCCATGCAGTTCGAATTCCTTGGTTTCTTGGGCCAAGGTTCATATCTCGGGGACACTACTCCACAAAACAAAAATATTGTGGCCAGGGATTCCAACCACGTATTTGGTAAGCCGTCCACAATACTAGATGGAATTTTAAAAATTTTAATTTAAGACGATATTTAAGATAAAAAATTGAGTCTTGACCAGACAAAAAAAAAAAAAAAAAAAAATTGTAAATTGTTTAAATTATTGGTTTTAAGCCAATGTTTCAAATTATTGTCTTAAAAAATTGTCTTTATAAAGGCAATATAGAACACAAGTATTATTGTTTCTTAAGAGACAATTCATTTTTGTCTCTCAAGACACAATTCATTTTTGTTTCCAGAAAGACAATAGTTACAATTAAAGACATATTGTCTCTATAAAGAGTGGATGTATTTAATCACAATTTTTGTCTCTATAAATACAATATGTCTTTAATCACAATTTTTGTCTCTCTAGAGACAACAATAGAAACATAATATAGAATGTGATATTTTTGTTTGTTCAGTGATTAATTCATGTTAGGGCATGATGGAATCGAAGCACCATCTTCTTGCTTGAAAAGTAGGTGCTCCTCCATTGAGCTAGAATCCTTTAAAAAAATGTGTTATCCTCAACAGAAAAGGAAAAACCAATAAGCCAAAATATATTGTCATATTAGTGAATAAAATTTATGTTACTAGTTGCTAGATGATGAATTTCTAAACAAGACTTTGACCATTTTCATAACTTGCTTCTAAACTCAATCTATGCTAACATGCCCAAAATTAAATCTTTGAGATAATAATCAGAACCATAGGGGTTGAAAACAACCAAACTAGCAAATCAATGGTAAACCTCAGAAGGGACAACGTTGCCATATAAGGAGCACCAATATTTCCAAAAGAAGGAAAAGGACCGAGATTTGCATCATAGGTATTTCGTTTATTGGTAGACTCGAGAATTGTTACCATTTTTCTCAACCTAAGATATACTAAGGAGTTGTTCCACGTTGAGGATGTTGTTCTATAGTCAATTATTTTATTTTAGAAATTAAAGACACAAAATAAAACAAAGGGGTAACTAGGCATATAAGGATTAGCAGGTCATCATGAACTGCGATATACGACCTTGGTAAACCAAGGATCTACGTATGTGTAAGCGATCTTCCCCAATGTCGCCACTATGATTAACGCCCCTCACCTATTGCACCAGATAGAATCCATCCTATCACAGTATACAAGGCGATCAACTCGGTTACCTATGGCGAGGTAGCAACCTATAGGGGACTTCCATGATATACCCAAAGGTACGTGGAAGCGTAGTCCCTAGTAGTGTTGGCTAATGCATAACCATTCGATGAGAGCATTTCCATATACTTATCATGTGTGGAGCACCATCTGATTTACCCAAAGGTACATTGTTGTGAAACCAGCTCCAAAAATAGAAGAAAAGAGATATCAACGCCTTATAAATAAGCCACTTCGAGGGGGAAACCTCCAATACATTACATGAATGAAAAATTCTTGGATGCTACAAATGACAAAACCTCCTTTCTATATATAGGAGTCCATGGAGCCACAATGTAATCCTAGCCGTCCTAACAATAATAATATAAGGGCACAATAATAAAAATATAGGGGTTACAGGGGTACAAAAATAACAATAAGGGGGGCTACACTAACATAAAAAGGGACTACACTATTAATATAGGGACTTAGCATGCCCCTCTCCTTCAAAAAAGTGTTGTCCTCAATGCTTGATTCTTTCTTGATGCTTTTGTATAAAATTCTCCTCCTCCCATGTGGAATCTTCTACAAGAAAGTTCTTCCACTTACTGAGATACTCTGAAATTGATAATACTTTTCAAATTCTTGTTTTTGTGACTGCTTCAAAACTTCTTTCAATGTGATGTTGATCTTCCTGTTGTTTCATTAGATTTTGCACCAAAGTTAGGTTATCCTTTGAGAATTGGAGAACTTGTTGTTGATGCTCGATGTGATCTTCCACTAATTTATCATCCATATTAGCTATTATTTGATCCTTCAAAACATCCAACTTAGCCTCCATTTATGCTTTTAAACCATCTATGTCATCTTCGGTTTCTCTTCATAAGATCGAAATTTGTTGCACTTGGTACCGTAGTTTTGATATCTCATACTGCAGTTCCTCCTCTTCATGTATCATAGTATAGCTTTTTGAGGGCTTAATGAATATTGTAGGCATTATAGAACCCAATACTGATAAAAATTCTAAAATATGCCCTTGGAATCACTTCAAACTATTTTTTCAAACAAATGTTATGCAATTTTAAAAACCAAATACACACATTTTTCTTGATTTTGAGGAGCTTGATATTGAAACTGAATTATCTTTGTGATTTTTGATCTTCAATATCTGAAATTTGGCCCTGAAGTATCCCTCTAAATTTTCTTTCGAATGCCACAGGTTTGACCTGATTGGAGCAGCGAAACCATAGAATCCAAAGCTTTGATACCAAATGTTGTGAAACTAGCTCCAAAAATAGAAGAAAAGAGATATCAACGCCTTAGAAATAAGCCACTTCGACAGGGCAACCTCCAACACATTATATGAATGAACAATTCTTGGATGATACAAATGAAAAAACCTCCTTTCTATATATAGGAGTCCATGGGGCCACAATGTACTCCTAGTCGACCTAACAATAATAATATAAGGGCAGAATAATAAAAATATCGGGGTTACAGGGGTACACCAATAACAATAAGGGGGGCTACACTAACATAATAAGGGACTACACTATTAATATAGGGACTTAACATACATGGAGAACAATCTTATACACTTATGGACGTGGAACAAGATATCATCCCCGGAATGTAACTCTAAAAAAGAAAGAGAACTCCTATGTTTAAAGATGTCAAAACATGTCTCTAGCCTAAACCTCTATGTGTCTCGTTCAATTTTAAATGCTCACATTAATTGAGTCAATTTTAGATTTTATATTGAACTATGTTTTGATTTCAACGCTAAAAAATCTTTTTCACTTGAACATACCTATGATGCAACTAATATGACAAAATGTCTCTTTTCATTTTACTTTTAATAATGAAAGGCTTAAATAAGTAGGGGGGGAAGAAATCAATTAACATTTCAGAAAAAAGGTGATGCAAGAATCGATCTCCTCAACTTCACTATTCCAATCAAAATCAATTCCCTATATGAAATGCAAATAATTTTTTTTATATTCTTCTCTCTTAATATTCAAATGGAATGAAAACTAATATGCAACAAGATTGTTGATAAGAGAAATCACACAGAACATGATTCTAATATAAATTTCTTCAATTCAATCAACAATCAAGTTCAACGTTTACAAATTATCTAATTAATAATAAAAAGAGAGTTATGTTAATAATAAAGGAGAGAGTTATAAACATAAATAGAAGCTGACTTTGTAGATGTATCTCCCCACTTGACTTTTCCTTTCTTGTCACAAAGCACAAATTCACACTCAACCCTAATGCAAATGAATGGGGACTCCTTAATCTCATAGCAACATCATGATGACACTAGTAATCTCTGAAATCCATCCCAGACCTAATGGGAGGTAGTAAATATATAGGGCAAGAGTGGTAGATTAGGAAATTCCATCTTAGGCTTAAGATCGACATATGATGGGAGGATTATATTAAGGGATAAGAAATAGGTCCATTAGAGTAGGATCATATAGGAATTTTAGATCTCTATCCATGCTAAATAGTTAAAACTACCTTGGAAGCCTCTCAAAGGAGAGGCTTCAATTTTGTTTTCCCTGAAATTATAGAATCAACACAATTGCTTAGTTGTGTAGGGTGCACTGCAGTGAACCCTCAGATAATGAGAAGTTGCATTGCAGCATAGTTTCTCAATTATGCATAGTGAGTTGGGCCCAAAATTAGGGTTTCAGATCTCATAACTTAGTTTTAAAGTGTTGCAAGTCAAGGAGAGGCTTAGGGATTTGGAGAGGGATAATTAAAAATTGTTCAAGGATGTTGATTGATCTATTTTTCATGCCTATTTAACAGATGTGAAAAAATGGCATGTAAGAGGGAAAATATTCTTCCTCCATTTGTTGAATAGATTTACATGGCACATGATGTTCCCCTAGTGACAATTGATCAACATGATATGGAACATGTTCCTCTTGTGGTTGATTAGGTCCATAGGCCACATCTTGATCATCATCTCATTGATCAGCTTGATGGGACACATATTCTCTCTCATTTTATTGTTCAAATTCTATCCATGCATAGTGGAATAAAAAATATTCTTGTATTTCAAGTGAATCGTCATCATAAGACAAGTGAATAATAAAGTTACACATGTTTATTTAAGAAATCACCATAGGTGGAAATTCTTGATATGATTTGATAGTAGGATGCTAGGTATCATAAGTTGACACAGATCAAGGGTTCTAAGTTGAAACATGGAAATAAAAGGCCTTTGTGCTCAAGGAAATATGGGTTGAAGAAGAGCACACCAGTAAATATATCAGCCCTTGTGTCAACAAAAATGGTGAATTAGGATATGATGAAAGGTAAAAGCGTTCCTCCTTAACAAAAAAAATCAATTTGGAAACTTTAGGGTTCTAGTCACAAACCATAGGGAAAATTTAAATTAAAAATAAGTTGACAGTTGGTAACTAGGTAGCAAAAAATCACATGGAATAAGGGTTATAATTTTAAACAATAAAAGAGGAGGGTTTCAAGCTTAGGGAAATATGGATCGAAGAAGAGCTCACAATTAAAGGTATTAGTCCCAGTGTCAACAAAATGGGTGATTCAGAATATGATGAAAGGTAAAATAATTCTTCCTCACCCAACAATAATCAATTTGTAAACCCTAGGATTCTAGTCACAAACCCTAGGGAAAGTTTAAATGAAAAACATGTTGACACTTGGCAACTAGGTAGAAGAAGTTGACATGAACCACGGGTTATAAGTTGAAACATGAAGAGAAAATGGTTTTGATCTCATAGGAAGATGGATCGAAGAAGAGAGCACCAGTAAAGGTATTGTTCCCTGTGAGAACAAAAATGGTGATTCGGAATATGATAAAAGATAATATCATTCCTCCACACTCAACAAAAATCAATTTGGAAACCCTATGGTTCTAGTCACAAACCCTAGGGAAAAGTTAAATAAAAAAAAGTTCGTAGAACTTGGAAACTAGGTAACACAAGTTGACATGGAACAAGGGTTATAAGTTGAAACATGAAAATAAAACAGTTTTGACCTCAATGAAAGATGGGTCCAAAAATATTGCACCAATAAAATTATTGGTCCCTATGTCAACAAAAAGGGTGATTCAGATAATGATGGAAGGTAAAATCATTCATCCCTAAAAAATAAAAAATAAATCTCAAAACCTTAGGGTTCTAATCACATGCACCAAGGGTTATAAGTTGCTACATGAAAATAAAATGGTTTCGAGCTTAGGGAAAGATGGGTGGAAGAAGAGTGCACCAGTAAAGATATCAGTCCCCATGTCAACAAAAATGGTGATTCATAATATGATGAAAGATACAATCATTCATCCTCAATCAATAAATTTTTTTTTGGAAAGCCTAGGGTTCTAGTCACATGTACTAAGGGTTCTAATTTAAAATAAAAAAATAAAAGGGTTTTGAGATTTTAGAAATATGGGTAGAAGAAGAGAGCATGTCCATAAAAGTAATGGTCCCTCTGTCAACAAAAAATGTGATTCAGAATATGATGAAAAGTAAAATCATTTAGCATGTATGAAAGGTAAAATATTTTTCATGATATGTGAATTATATTATAGGAGGCACGTGAAGATGATATAATTCCTATGAAACATGTAACTAATTATAAGAATACTATTCTAAGAAATAAATGAGTTGGAAAGAAAGGAAACAAATCAACAACAATTGAGACTGATTCATTTATAAGCACACCTAAACACATACATTTTCTTTAGGAAAACCAAATGAATCACATACACAATACAAAGCAAAAAATAAATGATTAATTTTCCCTTTAATTCTATTGTGTGAAAAAAACAACAAAAAAGGTTTATCTAAGGTTTTTTGTATGAGAAAAATTACTAAAAATACCTAAGATTCTTTCACTCAAGTAGTAACTAGGCCTTGTGAAGATTTTAGAATAAGGTACTGGGGCCACATCATAAATGTTATTAGTGACGCTTCTATAAGCTCAAAAACCAACCAAGGTATGGATAAGGTTATAGTGGCAAAACATAGTAGAGCTACATCCTGAAATAGTTGGGGAAGCTTCCATTAACCAGACTAAGATCACCTCAGGTGTAAACGCTCCTTCACCTCAACCTATAGGGAAATTTTCCCTAATATTTGGATACTAAGTTACATGCGTCCAGTGGGAATGGATGAATCTCAACAAGTTGGCACTTTTGGACCCATAACCCCTACTATGTGTCAGGAGACGACATGAAGGTATGTGATAATATTCCACCTACGCCTTACTCCCTTCACGATTTTCTCTCCATGTACGGGATTTTTCATTGGATAACACAAAATTTTAAGCTCCCTAAAAGACAACTTTCTATGTTCTAATTTGAAAAAAAACCATGACATATTATGTGTTTCCTATCGCCATTGTTTTAGCCTGAACTATAAATTATCTTATGGACCCTATGGGGACTTTAGCGTTTTCAGGTTAAGATTGCTTTTAGAAATTATTTTCTTCACTTAGGGTGTGCAAAAAAATATAAGCTCAAATAAATTACGTAGAAATATTTAGGAAAGAGGATAACATTTATACAAATTTTAAGTGAGCTTAGTGTGTGGGGTGAATGTGTGTGCAAGTGAAATTATGAGCATACAAGTGTGAATTGGTGTGGATATGAGATGATCCTTTACAATTCCCTTAATTAAACTATGTGATGTTTGTTCCTTGCAAGAAATGAAATGATGTGTGTATGATGGGCCACTTACTTCTTTTCCAATTATACTATGTGAGCATATGTTTATGTGCAAAATTTCAAAGTAAAATATAATAAATTACTCTACTTGTAATGGTTAGTAAAAAAATTGGTTATTAATGATGGTGTGTGCAAGGTGAATCTAGTGCACATACAAAGTGTTTGAATTGAAAGTATGGGGATATGTGGTTCATTATCCTTTAATAAAATTCCCTTAATTACACTATGTGATGTTTGTTCATTGCAAGAAAAGAAATGGTGTGTTGATGATGGACCACTTAGTTATTTCATAATTTTACTATGTGGGCATATGTTTGAGTAAAAATTTTCGAAGTAAAATATAAGCCTTAATTAATCTACTTGTAATGGTGAAATATGTATTAGATAGTTATAATGTGTGGTTAAATATATTTCCATAAAGAGTTAATAAAATACAATGTTGTCAAATTTTTAAAAATAATTTGATAGATCATAGGAATATTGTCTCCATTTACTAAGTCAAGCATTTGACCTTTTTCAAAATTAGTTCTTCTTAGAAAAATATTTTGTTTTCTTCAATAGACTATATAAATCTTAAACTAAAAGTGATTTCTACAAAAAAAAGTGGTGCAGGAGCATCAAGCTTTATTTTCATTATTCATTTGTGTGATTTAGGAGGTGAGGTTTTTTAATTATTTTATAAATTATTTTGCTCATGTTTGATAAATTGAGAGAGAAATATGAATGTAATATGTATTGTAAAAATTCTCTTAAATTAAATGAGGATATGAGTGGAGTGAGTTAGGTAGATAATTTAGGGATTAGGAATTCCTTAAATGGGACTTAGTTGAGTCCAAAAAAAGGATAAATCTAATTTAGATTTTAGTTTAGATTTGTGTGGAGGAAGTTAGGGATTGAAATAAATTTGTTATTATGTATAAATATGAGGAGTGTGTGAGGATGAAAAACAGTGAGGAATACAGAGAGAGAGAGAGACAAAGAGAGAGATGGTTTGAGAGCTTTTGTAAAAGGGCCGAGAGCCGAGAGGCAATCCATTGTAACATTCGGCCAACGAATTTCTTGTGTTATTATATGTCAATATTTTTTTTGTATGGCTCTCTTTCCTTTATGTATATTTTGAGCTTAATTGTAGTTTTAATGAAGAGTTTTCTTGAGTATTTTCATGTTGAAGGAAGCACACATGCTATTATATGCTAGGATCTATTTTATAGCAGAATCTTGACATCACTTGGTATCGGAGCCCAAAGATCACATTAATCCGTGCAACCATGGACAAGAGAGGAGTAAATTTAACCTCTACAATTATATATGTGCCGTATATGAATATGTGAACATAGGAATGGTGTGTATTTGGAACAGCAATAGTGGCAGAAGAACCTCGGACTGCTTGGAATACAAATGAATGACAAATTTTCCCCTTACATACGTAAGTTACAACGAATGTCAGAGTGAAGAAGCTGCAATTTTTTGGACACAGGCGTAAAGGAAGCTGAGATCAGATGATAGTAAACAGTGTGAACACCCCTGCAAAATATGTGTTGGCAATCTACATTTCTAGCAAGTGGCTATAAGAGTTGAATTATCTTGACTGCAACACACTGAAGTACTCTGTCCAGCATTTGGTAGTTTGATGTGAAGGCTCATATGGCTGCACTTCAGCAATGCAGAGAAATGTGTATGACATGTTCTTCTTTGTACTGACATATCATATTACCGATAATGTTGACATTGCATTTGAATGGTAACTATGTTGAGAGTTAGTGCAGTCAAATGAAATTACGACTTATAAAGCTCGACTAAAAGCTTAATTGTTATATGTTTTAAATTGGTGAGGACTACATATAATAAAATTTCTGTATGGACGTCCATAATGGTATGGAATTTTTGAACAGTGAAGTTGCAGGTTAGATGCAGATGTTGGAGCAACTGGGTAATGCTGTAAAGTTGGAGATGGCATTCATGGCAGAACAGTGTTGGCACTCCGGTCAAAGGGTGCATTGGTAGTGTGGAGCTCTAATAGTGGTGTAAGAGCCGATTACACCAACTACAAACGCAGTGGAAAGGCATTGTTACCACAAGTAATGCATTTTTTGACCTGTGGCAGCGTACGACATTTGGTAATACCTTGTGATATGATGTAAGTAATATGCAGCTTAAAATTTCTTAGAGTCTGCGTAAAACATTTAAAAATAGACCGTGGAGTCATGACAATGGATATTATGCGATATAGAGCTGGAATCGTATTTTTTTATTATGTTTGATTTGGATACTGTGATGTTTTGGGCAGACAGTGGTCTCAAACAAAATGTAGTGTTTCTTCCAAAGACTGGGCTGTGATGAACATTGTTCATTGAGTCTGTTGAAGTAAGCCACAGATCGGTGGGAGGCCTGAGTTGAAAGTCCAGTGGAGCCGAGTCTCTGTGGCATTATCTCAGTGGAGCCTGCGCCTAGGTGGAAAATCCACTCTACTGATGAGAACCATGCCTAGCAAGAAGATCGCCGATCGTGAGGAGACATGTATTGCGTGTGAGCTATCAGAGTGCTTGACAAAGGAAATTTCATAGCGGAATATTGGTCTAATCTAGATCCTGTTACAGGTGAATATGGTGTAATTTGTGTTAACCCTAAAGGAGAAACGATTGAACTTGTGAGCCGAAGTCGTGGTGGATTTCTACAGGTTAGAAAAAAGCTTCTTGTAAGTTTCCTGTAGATATTTGATGCAAGACTCCGTAGAACATAAAAAAACCCAAGTTGCATATCAATGTTGTTTGCGAGAGTTGATTGTTTTGATGTTGGTATATGTTTTTGGATTATGACAAGACTAGCTCTGTTGGTCGCGATGGGGAGAATCAAGGACTCAAGGTGGGCTCTCGTAGCTTGGAGTTTGGGCCGCCATTATTAAATGAGTCTGTTAAATGTCTAGTGTCTGTGAAACTAGAGGAGACTGTTAATGCATGTGGAGTGTATGCGAAACTGAAGATCTCAACTACCCATATGGGGATTTCATTGCTGCAGAACATAGAAAATGTGTCAAATGACTTGGCCATAATTGAGAAGAAAATACTAATGAATTTTATTGTTATGTAATGAATTTTTTTGCTCAGATCATGTGCCATAACCCACACATCTACCAATTTTGAGAAATATGTAGTTTTTCTCAACACGAGTTGGAGAGGATATATCTGATGAGCATGAGAATACCTGGAAAAATCGATGAGCAAGAGTTAGTGGAAACAAAGTCTATAGAGGCTTGAATGTATTCCTAAAAGAATACGAGAGAGAAGGGTTGGATCATTTCAACCAAAATAATATTCAAGGTAAGTTCTCATTGAATGAATCAAGATTCATTTGAGTAAATGTATTTTAAAATTTGGTTGATTAAATTTCCTTTCCATACTCGAGAAGTTGATCTTTTGTAACTATTGTGAAAGAGTGAAAATGTTGCAAATGCAGAGGTATAAACGAATGGAAAATGAATGGAAAAGGAGAATGGGCTATCCTGGGTGATATAAAAAGAAATATTCATTTTTATGTGTGAGGGTTTATTATGCATAGTATGGGTTCTTCACAGTTTTGGCTAAGTCATTTTGGACCAAAGCTTGTAGTTGGAAATGGGAAGATTATTTTGATTTGTGTTTTAAGATTGAAAACACAGAAAAACCAAATTGCTTGATGTTGTAGAATCTTTCTTTACCATCATGTGGTGGCATCTAAGGAGGTGTTATTTTGAATGGGCACAATGTACAAGTTGTACATTATTCGTCAAAGAGGTTGAAATATGAATAGCTTGTTCTCTGTACACAGGTGAAGAGATGTGAATTGATGTACAATTTAAAATGTGCAGTTGTATGGTGCATGGATGTATAGGGAATCTATTTGCGTTAAGATGAGCAAGTTGAATGAAGGGCATGCAAATGTTCACAGGGACAAAGACAATATAGAAGAGTGAAATCCAGAGAATTGCAAATGGAAGAGAAGGTTTATTAAATAACCTTGAAGGGAGCATAAGGTATGATAATTCAAAAAGATATTTTTGAATGTTGAAAACTAATTGGTCTATTTATTTCCACCATAAAATAGATCTTGGAAAACCTGGATTGCATTTCGATTAAATACTTCAGCATCATGTGAAATAATAATGGGAAATTGATGATCTTTTTATAATAATGGAGTATCAGCAAGAGTGAAGATTTTACATCCTAAAAATGTATTAGGGGTCTATGTTCATTGGAAGATTGTATAACTTAAATTAATTCAAAATATTCAATATCATAATTATTGGGTCAAGTCTTGAAGTCAAAACATATGTTAAGGTTAAATGAAAATTTCGATAGCTTCAGTTAAGATTTATTTATTGTATAAGAGGGTGTATTTTTCATCCAAGATGAAGAGCTGATGTAAAGTCTGAAGTCAAAGAGTCGTAAACCAAAGTCAAGGGTTTTAATGTAATTGGGTGCATGATCGGCAGAGCCCGACACCCAAAGAGTTGGTTATTATAGCACAAGCATTACTAAAGTGTTGTTTTGCAGCAAAAAGAAGCAAGAGAATTGCTCGGAAATGATTCCAAGACAGAGAACCGCAAGAGGTCAAGCGCAAGAAGAAAGCTTACATTGTTGAATGGCAAGTAGGGAGGCTTGGTGAAAATGGGATTCGAATTCCACAAGTGAATAGATGAAGTTCACAAAGAAGGATAAGATGACTGCTGATAGTCATTTCAGAAGATCGGATGAAGACCACAACCAAAGGAAGAAGAAGGAAAATTCCAAGGTAAATGGCATATGTCAACAGTTGACTAATGAAGATTATGAGTAGGAGAAAGCTGAGAAAAAATTTCATCTTTAGTTATTGATCGAAATGTTACATAGAATTAAAGCAGACCAGAGATATGGATGGAGTATGAAAAGGAAAGTCAAATGGCATAGATTGCAAGTGAAGTGGGAGCAGAGAGTGAATGCCCAATTGAAGGAAGAGTTACTCAGTTTAAATGAGTATATGACGGAAGGATTGATATGTGAGCCAGAATATGGTCCATTGCTTTCTGAAAGTAATGATGTGACAGAAGAAAAATCTACAAAGGAACTGAATGAAATGAAGGATTCAAAGCAGCAAGGAGATATGATGACTAAAGCATCAAGTGGGACCACGAGGTCTTATGTTTTTAAAACTAATGATTTGTGTGTGATTGCAGGTACATCACAGGATGTTGAAAAAAATTTGAATTTTGTTAAGGAGAAGAAGTTGAATCTGAAATCTGTTTAGAATTATGTTGAGATAGCAAGATCTCATAAACAAAAGGAGACAAAGGGGTCTCATGGGAATAAACATCAGAGTATTGAAGAAAAGGAAGAAGGGCCAACGCATGATTGGTCAACAGCAAGTGAAGATATGGAAAGATGTGTAAAGTTTCCAAGTTCTACCCCACTTGAGATTTTTGAGTTATATAGAAATTTAGATCTTCAAAGAAGAGAGTTGGAAAAGTAGAGGATCTATACTCAAGGTGAGTTGTTGAAAGAGAAAGACTGAAATTGTCTTGAATAATAATTAGGAAACAGAGGACAAGGATGTAGTAATGATCCAACGAATCAAAGAAGTTAATTATTGTGAACCAGAATAGGAAGACATTCTTGAAACATATGATATGGAGGAGAGACTAGCTGACAGTCTCATAGAGAATTTAAATCAGCATACTAATGTGTTGATGGAAGAGGAAATTTCAGAGCAACATACTGAAATGTTGCGAGAGGAGAAAGAGGCACTAAGGCCTTATGTTTTTTTATTTTAATAATTGTTTTGTGAATACAAGTTTTATTGCAGATGCTGGAGAATATTTGACACAAGTGAATAGTGAAGTAAAAGAAAAGGAAGAAATTTATGTGGAAATATACAATCCATGGAACCAAGAGATTAGATTGCTGGAACAACAGTAAACAAGAGGAATCTCAATTTCAATATTGGGAAATGAAGAATGTGAAGGTGCAAGACAACAGTAAACAAGAGGGCAAGGATGAAAGGGCGACAGTAAGTATAAAAGGTCAGCAATCAAGGGGTGAAAGTAAACAACAGACAAAAGATCTATTGGACAGATAAATTGAACTAATAAGGAGGATAGCGGTGAAAGTATCCCAGAAGAAGACAACAAAAATAAAACAAAGAACAAGTAGTAAGAGGAAGACAGTAGAAGACTGTGAAAGCATAGCCAGTGGGGCAATGCAACATAAAGTGTGGAGACCTGGAGAAAAACAACAAACAAAAGCAGCAACAAATGGAAAATTGCAGAACAAGGTATGGGATCCAGGAAGAAAAAGATTCGAAACACATGATCAGGAGATCATGATTATTTTCAACCTTGGGAATTTGATGCAGGAGCATCAAGCTTTATTTTCATTATTCATTTGTGTGATTTAGGGGGTGAGGTTTTTTAACTATTTTATAAATTATTTTTCTCATGTTTAATAAATTGAGAGAGAAATATGAATGTAATATGTATTGTAAAAATTCTATTAAATTAATTGAGGATATGAGTGGAGTGAGTTAGGTAGATAATTTGGGGATTAGGAATTCCTTAAACGGGAGTTAGTTGAGTCCAAAAAAAGGATAAATCTAATTTATATTTTAGCTCAGATTTGTGTGCAGGAAGTTAGGGATTGAAATAAATTCGTTATTCTGTATAAATATGAGGAGTGTGTGAGGATGAAAAATAGTGAGGAATACACACACACAAAGAGAGAGAGAGAGAGAGAGAGAGAGAGAGAGAGAGAGAGAGAGAGAGAGAGAGAGAGAGAGATGGTTTGAGAGCTTTTGTAAAAGGGCCGAGAGCCGAGAGGCCATCTATTGTAGTATTCGGCCGAGGAATTTCTTGTGATATTATATATTAGTATTTTTTTTGTATGGCTCTCTTTCCTTTATGTACATTTTGAGATGAATCATAGTTTTAATGAAGAGTTTTCTTGAGTATTTTCATGTTGAAGGAAGCATACACGCTATTGTATGCTAGGATCTGTTTTATAGCAGAATCCTGACATAAAAAAGTGAAGCATTTCAAGACCTTTTTCAAGTTTACTTATTCTTAGCAATATTTTTTTATTTCTTCAAAGCACTATATAAATCCCAAACTAAAAGTGATTCCTACTGTAACAAGGAAAGTAGTATGTTTTTTTTCATATATATCATATACCAAACATTTCAATTATTTAAATCCAATGTAAATTATTTAAATCTACCCATTTGTATAATGATTTGCAAGGTTGTTGAACTAAAAACTATTATAAATTAATTTTTAATTCTTATATAGGAAACTTCTAAATACAAATTTCAGAGGGAATTATTACTTAAATAACTTAATGATGCACATGGAAAATCTTTTGAATTTGAGAGAATGGAATATTCTTGAAAAATCAAGCTAGTGATTGCCAAATTGAAGGGCCAAATTTATTTCATGAGATAAAACAAAATCTATATCTATAAATTCATACAAATTTAATCAACTATAAGATAAATTGTGATTGAAAAACCATACAATACATAAATACACACTACATGATACAATAAGGAACCTATTCAACTAAATTTTAAGTATATTAATATTTGAAAGCCTAATATACAAAATTAAATTAATTGGAAAAAAATTCTTCATTAGAAGCACCATTTCATTATATGTTTTAAAAATTGTAACTAAAATTACCATAAAACAATAGTAGGAATAACTTTCTTAAAGGAATATCTTATCATAACTATAGAGAATTTCAAAATTCCAAATAAAAAGTGGAAGAAATGTCGGATGAGAAGGACAATGGAATTGTTATAAGGAAACAAAACAAAATCAAAAGATAGAGGTCTTAGGGGATTTATAAAACAAGAAATATGCTTTGAGGTTTTATAAACAATGAATGTACATTGTTATAATTTTTGGTGAAGAGGGGCACAAATAATTTGAGTGTTTTTCTTTAAAACATAGATTGAAATTTTATCGCAACAATCAAGTAGGGCACAAGGAGGGGTAAAAGGATTTAAAAAGCTATACGTTTCTACAAGGAACATTTTTTATGCACTTGCAAAGATCGATATTCATTGTCTTTTAGTTTTTCAATTATTTGCATCAAATCTTGAAAAAGTTTAAAATAAATAGCTCTTTTTAACTTTTGAACCATATTTTTCAATATATTTCACGATTACATATGTTGAGAAACACTTAGATGAATTTAATCAACATGAGATTGCTACATTCTAGGAAGATTAACATTGTAAACATTGCTAGCATATCATCAATACATGCATTCACATTTATTTCTTTTTCATTTATTATTTATGAATTTAATATTGATTAATAACATGATTATTCCATGGAGAATTATAGTTATATGAAAGAATACACTCTTTTTGTGCAAGCAAGAATCTACACTACACTATGTATGTCTTTAAAAAAACTTTTTCTTTTAAAAAAATTCTCATAACCTTCATGTCACAATTGAAAGAAAAAACTTATAAGTTTGTAAAAGGTATGGATCGTCCTTTCAAATTCAAAGAACCATTAATTTTTATATATGATGATGAATGTTACGAAATTTTAATGTTGTTAAATATATTTTTAACAAAGAATGTATTCTCAATCCACGCGCATTGGAAGTAGGGATATTTTTTCTCCCTCTATATCTTGACAAATTTTATCTCTTTTAACTGCTACTTGGGATATCAAGCATTAATCAAACAAATGTTTATAGGTTTTGGAGCACCAATGTGACAACCATTTTTTCTAATCCCTCTATTAAATAAATTGCCATGAATTGTAATTCATGTAAGTAATATATGTAAATTATGTTTCAATGGTTTTCTTTCGATAAATCACATCCTTAGTGTTTGTGGGTTATATTAAACCATTACAATTAAAAGGTGGTTCATAATTTGGATGAATTCAAGTGGTTTCAAAAAATTCCAATAAACCATGGTTTCAAGTAGTTTTCAATCATTTGCATGGTTTCTAGTGGTTTTCAATAGTTTGTATGGTTTCAAGTGGTTTTATTTAGTTGTTGTTACATCTCAGTTTTTTAACTACATGGTATTAATTTCAATGCTTATTTTATCTTAGTTTTATTGTTTCATTCTCTATTTGTTTATAGTTTTCAATAACATTTTTTAATCTATACAATATGGAACAACTAATATGGCTTATTTCCTTATATATTTACTCAAATGTCAAGTGACCCATTTTTCATACTTTTGGGTAGACCCACACCAAAATAATTGAAAATAAATGAAGAAACACATTGAGGACAACAATTTTTTTAAAGAGAGGGCATGTTAAGCCTTATACAAGGCCAACTTTAATATTAATACCCCTTAATAAAGACTATGTATTGAATTATTACATTTATATTGTTATATTGTTAGGTTAACCTAAACTTTTCGTTGTGTCAATTCATTATAATTTTACCCTTTGTATTATTATTATTATTATTATTATATATATATATATATATATATATATATATATATATATATATATATCATCAAATATTGTCTTATACAGTATATTCATTGTAAAATGAAGTTTTCTCCTCAAAGCATAGTATAATGATTAGTTTATTATCATTTTTAAGGTGCACACTTCCTAGCAATTGGTATGAAATTTATGATACTAAAGTTTTTCTATTCAAAATGATTCAATCTCGCATTTTCATTATAATACTTCTTCTAGTTCAAGTTTTAGAAAGTGAAATTTTTAGATAATTGAGATCACATTTTTGAAGCTTTTTTTCCTATATTTCATCATATTACACCATATTCTAATAAATTATGCAATTGACTTTTGATAAATTCTCAATATAACTAATATTTCATAAAATACAAACATTTACTTATACTATTTCTTAAATATTAATGCATAGTTATAAGTATAAGCTAAGGGAAAAATCAAAAATTAAATAAGCATTAATAAAAATGTAATATAATATATAATTTTTGTCATGATTTAAAAATTCTACTATCATTCTTATTTTCCAAACTAGTAATGATGATCCAGCTTTATTTGTCTAAGGCCTACGATAAGATCAACTGAGATTACTTGCTATAGGTCCTAGATGCTTTTGTATCTGCTTGGAAATGGATATCCTAGGTGAGATCTCTTATAACAACAACCTTCTTCTCTATTTTTATAAATGGCTCTCCTTCTGGTACTTTTAACCCATTATGTGGGCTCAGGAAAGGTGATCTATTATCTTCCTTTTTATTCATTCAGGATTTCGAAGGAACTGGTTTCTTCATTAAATATTATTGTTCTAAAGGAACTCTATGAGATTTGTGTTTATTTGGTGAAGATCTCCCAGTAACCCATCAACAATTTGTGGATGATGTGTGCCTATGTGGTCAAACAACGCTAATAAAATTGAAAGAGGTCTTCTAATTGCTCTCAATCTTTATGGAAGCTTCACATGCACTTGTTAACAATGAGAATATCGGTATTTTCCTTTTTGACTATAAGGAAAAGGTTCATTTTCATTTAACTCAAGTAATATAGTTTCAAAGAGATTCCATTCCTTCTAAGTATCTATGTGTGCCTTTATTTTTAAATAGAAAGTGCATTTCTTGTTGGAAAGGTCTCATTTTAAAGCTTCTTGATAAGATTATCAATTAGACCTTTCAAGCTTTAAATTTTGCAAGGAGATTAGTTCTCACTAAATATGTGGTTCAAGCTATTTTGATTTATCAAATGTCAGTTATGCCTACACCTAAATATGTATGGAATAATTTCATTTCAAAATGGAGAGATTTCCTTTGGCAGGGTGCAAATAAGGCCAAGAGATGTTCTTTGGTGGCATGGGAGACTTTGGTATTTCTAAAGTAGGATGGAGGGTTAGGTTTTTATGACTCGGGAATAATAAGTGTGAAATTAGGGGAAAAAGTATGTTGGAGGTGGTTATTAGGTGGTCTTGAGGTATGGAAGCATATTTGATTATGGGATTACACTTCCTCTCATGTCACAGGAAGAGAGATTAAGATATGAGTCTACTATTGGTGGTTCAAGTGTATGGATGTGGGCTCAAGAAAGTTGTGAGAAGACATGGTTTTTGGGAGATACATAAGGGAGATTCAAATTCTTTTTGGGAAGATGCCCGACAATAGCTACCACGATTAACTAAGTGAGAAGACTTCAACTTTCTGAAAGCTTTTAAAACTAGTTTAGGTGCAGTGAGTTTTAGGTATTATTGGTAGAAGGAGCTAGATGATGCACTTTGGAGGAGGAGGAAAGTCAAGGAATATTGGCCTTGCTCATCTCAGGAATTGCCTTGGGAAACCTTTCAATGGGAATAACTCAAAAGGAAAAATTGATTCTCATAAGATAGAGAAATATTGTGTTAGAGTAATAGTCTTATTGAAATGCTTATAGTAAAATAATCTTATTCCTTTCTTGTACGTCATGCGAATCTAGAGAAATAAATTATTTGGAGCAATATCTAGTATGGGTTTCATTGGCTGAAAATATTAGCTTTACTATGGTTGGTAGCTACAAGGCACAAGCTACTCACTTGGGTCTGAATTAGAAATAAAAGTGTTGAAGGGCCATCATTTTTCTCTCTCCACTAAAATGATGAAGAGACTATCGAACATCTACTAAATTCATGTCCATTTGAAGAGGAAGTGTTTTCTATTATTTTCTTAATTTTAGGAAATGAAAATAAGAATAGAGAACATTTAGTGGAATCTATAGCTCAATGGAATTTATTTTCATTTGAAAACCATATGGTCAATAGGGCTTGGATCCTATCTATAGTTTTTGTTCTCTAGACATTTTCAGAGGAGCAGAATGCAAGAATTTTCAAAGACACGAAGAGAATAGTTATAGTGATTAATGAAGTGATTATAAAAAAAATAAGAGAAAATATTTTTGACGTCTCTTTGTTGACTAATGATTGGAAGGTAGATAGTCTAGAGGCAGTTATCCTAATTAAACTAAATATAAAGTATAACATGAGCATTCCCATAGATAAACCACTTTAGGTCCTAACTCTGTCATTGAATACTTCTTTGTCTCCCCCTCCTTGTGGTTTTATCAAACTGAATTTTGTTGGAGTGTCCAAGGGAAACCTTGGAATTGTTGGTTTTAGAGGTGTATTTTGTTATTGGAGCTCATCCACATTTAAATTTTTCATAGAAAGTTGTGGATGGACTAGTAATAATATGGCAGAGTTTTTGGCAATAACATCATGTATTGTGATTGTTATTTGTGAGGGTTTTCATTTGTTGTAGATTGATGGAGACTCACAAATTTCCATCCATTTTGTACAACAACTTCTAAATGGACAACCTGCAATGAAAGTTGTGAAGAGTTGGCAATTGTAAGGAATTGTTGGACACATCAATGTTTTACTATATAATTTGGATTATGTAATAGTCTTGCATTCTAGGAGAATGGGTAGTTTGGTTGCATATTTCTTGGTGAATATGGGATGCATGGGCCTTGAGAGCTGAAACTGGATGATCATTTGTTTCTCATTTTTCAAGTGGAAGGAATTGAGCCTCTCTAGTAATTGTTGGAGAATGATGGTTGGTTCCCTATGGGGGTGTTAACGTAGGAGTTAAAGCTCTATCCCAAGATGTGTCATCATGAAAAATTTTTATACCTAGTTACGGTGTGGAAGAGGGTAGTTGAAGGGCATGTGAATTTCATCTGGTTGTCTTGTCATTTTAAACGCATGTTTATGGTAATGGGGTGGTAGAATTACGTGGTGCATGGGAGTATAAGTGAGGATATCTGCTCGACCTCCTTTACATGTTTCAATTTTTGGATACTATGTTTTGGTTCTTGCTTTGAGGAAGGACATATTTGGATCTTAAATCTTCAGAAGTTTGTCCTTTTCACTTCTTTTCTTTTGGTATTGTTGCTAGCAATTTCCATGGGCTCAAATTTTCCTTTTCTATCATTGGGTTATGGTGTTGGTAGATCCTTTGTCTTCATGTTTTTACAAGGGATTCAGAGGTTAAGGTTTTGGTCAATAGAATTCCACGATGTTAATTTGGTTGTATTGGGTTTTTCTTTTCCTCTGTATTATAAGTGATGTGAGTTTGTTATATTGGGTCTCTATAATATTTCCCACATTTAATTATATCGAATTTTCCTGAGTTGATATTAGTGGAGACGTTGAGTGATTTGGGGGTTGTAATTTATTATGTTGTTTGTTTAGGTAAAGAAAAAAATTCATTCTTTATTATGTTTCTATGGAATATGGTGTGTTATGTCTCTAGATAATGGTGAATTTTAGGTATTTTTAGAATATACTCCTATTGTGTGGAAATTTTTGGATGATTTGGTAGTCTTTAGGTCGAGGTTTCATGGTTCTATGTCTCATCCCTTTTCTTGTTTCTATGGGAGAGGTAATCTTAAGTGGTTTTTCCCATTGTTACTTTGCAACTATGCTCATGCCTCCTCACTAGAGAATTATTAGTAGGAGGCGTGGTGAAGGTAATGTATGGTATAAAAGAGTTTGTCCTTTTTCTTATGAATCTATTGCTACTTTATCGGATATTGTTCCTCTAGAGGTGAGGAAGGAAATATTATTGTTGGAGTGTAAAGAGGAAATGGATTGACCTTATCATTCATATTCTAAAGTGATGGGGGGGGATATGAAATGGGTTCCTTATCTTAGAATATTAAAGAAAATGTGACTTCACTTCCTGAATTCTTTCGTTGTAGACCAAAAAATGGCTACTATGTTGCGTCGAATTTTCAAATATAAGAAAGTATAAAATTACAATGTTTTCTCTTCTTTGGATGAAATTAAACATATGCATCGAAACCAAAAGTTTTTCTTCGATAATTTTTATTCTCTATTGGCCCAAGTGGAAATTTTTCTAGTGAGTGATTCTTCCTCTAGGGATCTCACTAATCCTCTAGATCACAATGTTGAGGCTCCAACTATAATATCCTCTTATCAGGACTAGGGATGGTTGGTCCTATGTCTTTTTTCATATTTTTGGAAATAATTTTCCAAGTATCGTCTCTTCATGTTGTTTCTCAGCACAACGTACTAACATATGTTGTTCATAGACAAACTTGAATATTATGGATGAATGTGTCAAGTAATTGTTTTTAGTTTCATGATACCACAATGTGTTTAGTGTTTTGATTTTTCATCATGGAATGAGCTTGGTGGGTTGGGTTTATTACACCTCTTGATGGGTTTTAGATGATATAGTTGGCCTCTCATGACCTTATATAGTTCTAGTGCAAGCAATGATTTCAATATAATTTTTTTTTTAGCTCTTAAGACTCCAATTCAGTGTTTTTATGTTGTTGTTTGGGCCCATAATCATAAGGTTCTTTTGTGTTGCTATAGTACTTGGTTTTGAAATTGTGGTTTCCTTTGTGACGTGTATCCTGGGTGGATTTATATTTGTCCTTGGGTTTATATTTCTTCGGTAAAGTTGGAGTGGGTACTAGTATGTTGGCACTAGTTATGACGTTATCAGTTGGATAAAGTGATCGTTTTTCATGAAATTCCCTTCTATGTGTGACAAGGTCTTGGCATTGAATTTGTGTTCAGTCGAGTACTTTTTTCTATGAAGTTCAATTATGATTCTATGTAAGTTATGGTTATGTATTATATGTTGGAAACTGGCAATGTCTCTGGTTCATGGATTGAAGTGGCATGGACAGAGCTATATAGGTATTTTTTTTCCATTTCGGTGTTATCTCACTGGTGCACCTAGTTGGTAGATGACTTCTGGAAAAACTGTGTTATTGTATGTTGCTATCTTGAGGAGAAAATTACTACTTTTTCTCTTTAATTTTTGAAAGATTTCATGATTGTATTTCTATTTATTTTGAATGATCCATAAACTACAGTGGATATTCCACTGGACAGTTTGTCACAACAGATCTAATAATGTTATATTAAAACTCTAAAAATTCAACATTATTGCAATTTATTAAACTTTAATATTTGTGGATTTAACAGTAATTAGTGCATGCATGTGAATTGAAATTATCCATAAAATTAGAGAACGAAAAAATAAGCACATACACACAAGACACAATATATGCTCTCTGGGAAACCCTTTCGGGAGAAAACACAGCTGGAAGGTGAGGTCACTTCGCTCTCTTTCTATGTCTGTAAATATGGTTATAGGTACAAAGAAGTAATTACTATGGCCCATGGGTTGCTACAGTGAACATATCATATGTTTTTTCTTTACCTCCTATCTCTCTTAGCTATATTTGCACAACTATGGAACAAAATGATCTCGAAATAATGGAATGCCTCTTCCTCCTAGTGGTCTAGTTGTAACACGACCTAATAGCATACTAGTGGTTAATTTTTACTACAACAACTCTTAAATAGAGTTATAATATAAAATAGTGTAGATTCCTTTACATGAAAAAACATGTGGCTAGCCCCTTTTCCATAAATAATGGGGGCGTGTGAAACAAGAAAGTCAACTCCTGAGTGGCATAATGTTTGCATATGGACTCTAATTGACACGCTTCTTTGTGTCTTTGGAAATATCTTTGTGTGTATAATAGAATGGAAATGTGTTATGCTAAATTTATAAATTTATACCCCCAAAAACATCGTTTAATACCTCAAAAATCTCTTTAAAGGCTGCAAACTTTGTTTCACCAAACTGGGTCCCACTGTTAAACACAATCTAGCGTGCTGATTCCTCCACTTTTCCCACTCCAAATACATTGAGATAAATTTAAAACAATATAATGATATAATTTGGATCACACCTCCCCATTTTTGGAATCTTTTGGTCCCCACAATATTTTACAGAATGAGGTGAGGAAAGTTTTCCTATGCCTTCTATGTGGTGTACCATTTATCTTTTCCTAGAAGTTTCCCTTTCCTCCCAATCTGCCAAAGGTCATACTACCCCTGTCTCGTAGTTTTGGTCCCCTTATACAAAACAATATCTTCTATCAAATCTTCTTGAGCGTCTTGTGCCAAATCCTCCATAAAAGGTAGTATATGTTTCTCTTTCGGATCTAGCATGGAAGAGTCATATAGTTTCAAATTTTCTACATTAAGAATTTATTAAATGCATATATATGGTGGTAAACTTAGTCGATAGGCATCATCACCCACCTTTTCCAGTATCTCAAAAGGTCCATACCTTAGAGCCTTTTTTTTCTTACCAGACCCCCACAAGCTCTCCTTCTTCAATTGTAGCCATACTCTATCTCCCACCTTGAATGATTTCGTTGTCCTATGTTTTTCATGCTTGGCCTTATACTTCTCTTGCGACTTCTGCAGTGTTCCCTGTACCTGTAGATGCATATGCATGATCTTCTATATAAACTTTTCAGCCCTCAAAGAATCTTCTCTAAGATATTCCCTCACTCCTCCTTGCTACCCATATGCAATATCCAAAGGTGAAGGTGGAAAAAATCCAAAACAAGTCTCAAAAGGGGAATTTTCTGTAGAAGTGAGGACTGTTATATTATAAGAATGTTGTATATATACCATATTTCATCCCAGGTCTTCCGATGCTTGTGGTTGTATCCCCTCAAAATTTTAACCAGAGTCTTGCTGAATACTTATGTCTGCCCATATTTATATGGATGGAATGTTGTAGATCTCTTAAACTTTGTGTCCATATTCTCCCATAATGAAGTCCAGAATGCTCTAAGAAATCTTATGTCCATGTTTGAAATGATGCTCCTTGGTATCCGAAAGTGCACCCAGACTTGTCCAAAGAACAAGTTTGTTGCTTCTTCTCCATTGAGGGTCTTTTTACAAGACATCAGAACACACATCTTGTTGAACCTGTCAACTACAACAAATAGGTAGTCATGTCCCTCCTTGGTTTTTGGTAAAAATCCCACAAATTCCATGGAAATTCTTTCCCAAGGACGATTAGGTACATGTAAGGGATTATATATACATTGTTTCTTATTGTTAGGCTTGTTGGTATAACAAATCATGCATCCTATTATGAACCTACCTACATTCTCTTGCATCTTGGACCAATACACATATATCTAAAAGTTAGCCACGCTCTTCCCTACACCAAAGTGCCCGACAAACTTGGAGGTGTAAGCCTCTCAAATCAACTGCAAACATTCACCTTTAGGAACATATATCTTATCCATATTGTAGAGTAACCCATCTTGGAGATGGTAGTCAATGATGTTGTCACCATCGTGCACATGAATCTTACCCTGCAACTGCTAATACACCTCCCTAAAGTCCTCATCTTCTGAATATGCCTCTTTGTATGCATCATGGATGAATGGATACACGTGCATAAGAGTGCCCAAAGCTGTAATATTTGATGTGGGTTTCCTTAAAATCATAGTATCCCACTTGTTTGTGCCTCCCTTCTTATATTTTCTCACCAAATGAAACTATTGTAAAAACCCCATATGCTTGTAATGCATGCTCTATTGTATTTTACTATGGGCCTGGAAGTACTGTAACAACTACTGATATGTGTGGATTACTATCTCCTTTCCCATCTGATAGTGCTTCTACTTTTTCACAAATTTCACCATGGCATAGAGCTCCTTATCATAGGTAGGATAGTTAAGAAGTTCCCCATTAAATATTTTAGAATGGTAGCAAATGGACCTTCCTCCTTGCATCAGGATAGCTCCCATAGAATACCCACTCGCATATGTCTCCAATTCAAAGGATCATTGCAAGTTTAGTAATGCCAGAACTAGTGCTTGATTTTTCTTCTTCTTTAGCTCTTCGAAAGTTACTTATCTATTCCCCACTGGAAACTCTTGCCACTTTTTGTTATGGAATGGAGCGGTGCTGCTAACATTGAAAATGAGGCTATGAATTTCCTTAGGTACTATGTTGTCCCAGTGAAACTACTGACCTCAGCAGCATTAATAGGCATCAAAAATTTCATGATGGCCTCCATCCTGTAAGGATCTATCCTCAACTCTGCTCCACCGATCACATACTCTAGATACACCAAAGACTGTTGCGCAAACTCACACTTCTTGAGATTTTCTAGTAGCTGGCATTTCTTCAATGTTTCCAGCACCTGTGACAAATGTGAAATATGCTCCTCCCAAGTAGCAGTATATACTAGTATATCATCTAAGTAGACAATAAAAAATGTTTCTTCACCTAAGTTTCTTCCATAACAGATTGCCTGTATAGCCCAATATTTAGCAATGGGAAGTATGGAAATATCTGGATCTCATGCTCCACTGCTCTCTTAGGTGGTAACCCTTTAGGCTCTTGGAACACATCATTTTTTTCCTGTAACAACTCCTCCAATTGTTGTTTCTTTTTCTTATTACACCCCTCCAGGGATACCTTTCCTGTTATTCACTCCTCTTCAGACTTTATCTTAAGAAAAAGAAAAAAATACTTCTTGCTGGAACTGATCAATTTCTTGGACTGGTTGGCACTTACTGGTGAAATTTTTTACTTTCATTTATGTGCGTTGATGATGAATGGTTTTCCATCCTTGATGAGTTGACTGATTATCCCTCCTCATGAATATTACATCACACATGTACATGTATGGACTCCCAAACACGAATCCACATACATCGAGGGGAACCACATCCAGATCTACTTCATCAATAAAATCAACACTGATAGTAAATCTAATTTTTCATTGTTTTGTTACCTTCATCTCTACATCCTTATTTACCCATCCCAATGGATATGGGTTTGGATGATCATGAAATTCTAGCCCCAACTTCTTGGCCAGCTCTACTACAGTAATATTTACCTGCAATCCTAAGTCAAACAAAACATCAATCTTTGTATTCTTAACCTATATCTTTATATGGAAGAGTGTGTTCATTTATTTCTCTTCTTGTTGCTAAAGGCTACTCATATTCACCTCCTTTTGCACGGATCTAGAAACAATCTTCTCATCCACGCTTAAGCTTCTTTCAACTTGGTTGCTCGAATGAGTGGCCATGGGATTCTTCTTCTTACTTTATTTCTTCTTGTTCTTTGGGTTTAGCTCTCGATGCAACTTCCACCACTTCTCCTCTGTATGGAAATCAATTTTGAGTGGTTGTAGTGGTTATTAGGATCTTTGCACTGGTGTGTTGTGCCTATCATATTTTATCTTTTCCACCTATTTTCTTCTTCTTTCCCTCCTTGTAATCTTCCTATTTTTCCTTATACCTCGATTCACATGATTGTGCTCTTTCAATACCTATGTTCTCCAGGTTTTATGCATGTACACAAGCCTCATCCACTAATTTGGTCTTGAACAACATCACTTGCTCACGCAGATGGGAGTGTAGACCTCCCAAATACTTGAGGAGTACATCTGGGTTCTTTGGAGAGATACCCAACATTATAACCATCTTTCTGAATTTTTTGGTGTAATACTACACGCTTTGGCCTAAATTTTTCCTGAAGTATTACCAGCAGATCCACTAGTCCTCCATACACATTGGGATAAAACTATGACTTAATGATGGTTTTGAAATCATCCCACTTAGTCACTGGAGGTTATCCCTCCAACCTTAGGATGTCTGTGTGGCTCTCCCACCAAGTTAGTGCTTGGCCCTCTAATTTCAATCACAAGAATGAGATATTTTTCCCTTCCTCAATATGATGGATGTTGAAATAAACTTCTAGTTACCGCAACAAGTGGTTCAACTTCAGAGCATTGATCTCACCATGGTATGACTTGATATCAAATTTTGCTTCCATTTTGAATAGGGATTGATTCATGATACTTGAATTGGGTTGATCTTTTCCAGGTTCTTTCTTTGGTTGGTTCTTCATGTCTTCTCAATCTCCCGATCCCCCTTCTAATTTGTTCTCTGCATTCAAACACCCATATTATCCAAATATCCCCATCTTATTACTTAGGGATACCATGAGTAGGTTCACATTGTGATTTATATCCTCGTTTTTTTGTTCAATATGCTAAAAAATCAGCTCTACAGGTTCGTTAATAGATTCGTTGGTCATGATTAGGGTTTTATGATTTTTTACCACTCCGACCTTGATACCCTTCAAATATTCACAAATACCTAAAGAAACTTTCTATGATACCAAATGATCCATAAATTCTCATGGATATTCCACTCGACAATTCGTCCAATAGAACTAATAATATTATATTAAAACTCTCAAAATTCTACACTATTACAGTTTATTAAACTTTAAGATATTTTTATTTAACAGTAACTAGTGCATGCATGTGAATGGAAATTATGTCGAAAAGTAGAGAACAATAAAATAATCACACACACAAAAAATACACAATATATGCTCTCTAGGAAACCCTTTTGGGAGAAAACCCAGCTAGAAGGTGAGCTCGCTTCGCTCTCTTTCTCTTATAGAAATATGGTTCTACGTACAAATAATTAATGTTTGTGGCTTATGGGGTGCTACAATGCATATATCATCTCTGTGTGCTCTACTCCTATCTCTCCTAGTTATCTTTGCTCAGATATGTAATAAAATGCACTCTAAAGAATGGAATTTCTCTTCCTCCTAGTGGTCTGGTTATAACACAATGTGATAGCCTACTAGTGGTTAATTTTGACTACATGAAATCTTAATTAGAGTTACAATATAGAATCTTCTAGAGTCTTTTACATCACAAACACGTGGCTAGCCCCTTTTCATAAATAATGGGGGTTGACGCAACATTATCTCGAACTATAGGTGTGAAAGCAAGAAGGTCAACTTTTGAGTGGCGTATCTTTTGCATACATATTCTAATTGACGTGGTTCTTACGTCGTTGGAAATATCTCTGTGTAGAATAGCATGAAAAGGTATGGAACTGAAGCGACATATTTTTACCCCAAAAAATCATCGTTTCATGCCTCAAAACACTCCTCAAAAGTTTCAGACCTCGTTTCACCAAAATGAGTCCCACTAGTAAAAATGATCTTATGAGCTGATTACTCCACTTTTTCCACTCCAAATACAATCTAAAAAAACATGTAAACTATATAATATCATTTTAATAATAAATATAAAACATTTCATTTAAAAAAAAAATCATTTTCAACTAATATAATTTTTATATGTGTCTTACAGTTATTATTTCTCAATAGTCACCTAAATAGATTTAATATATTTACGCCGTACAGCCTCACTATTTGAAAACAACTTTTCAATGTGCATCATGTCATAACCTGAAACCATTAGATTATATGTTAGACAATTAAAACATATTGAGTCGTTGGATGAAAAGGTAAAAGTAGTTGCACATATTTAGTTTATAGTTATAATAGCTTGATGGTTTCTAGAGCTTTAGCTCGGCCATTTAGAATTCCATGCGCTTGAAAAATGGATGGCAACATATGTTTCTGCAGCGACTCTTGAATGTGGCAATTTCTTCTGCTGGTGCAGTGTTCTAAGTCACAAGCGATAATCGCCAAAAACTTAACTTACAGGTAATTGCATACATTGAGAAGGTAAGCTTGAATTTATTTCAAGACAGAAAAAAAAATTCGTAAATGTTTATGTTTCTAAAGAGAAATCCCCTCTTCAGCGTTTATGCTACCTGAATCATTCATTCATTGTGCTCAAATTAATTTCAATTAGGTTAAAAAAGAGTTATTGTATTCATTTATGTTTTGTTCTTTACAAGAGTACTAAATGTAATGAGAGGAAACAACAACATTCGAGGTGCTAAAGAGCCAGTGTCAATGGGATTCACTCACACAGAGAGGTCGTTGCATCAAATAATGTTTGCTGACCGGGACTATGAAAAACTGGACGGAACTAGAGCCAGGGTGCCTCCTCTCCTCAAAGACAATGCCAAGCTTCTTTTAATAGTTGCCAACTATTTGTAAATAGGTTATTATGTGGTGAATGTTCAATGTAAAGTTTATAGATGGGCCTAAGCTCCTCTTTGATATTGTTTTCACCTTGACAGATATGGACTCACAAGGCCGAGAAACTTGCCAAGTACAGATCCGGCCCTCAAAAGGGGCTTGATATTTTAGTCGATGTTATTTTATTTAAATGTTTCTTTCTTTTTTTTATTTGTTAAAATGGGTAAAACTAGATGTATGCTAATGAGATTTAGATTAATTTCAATTAGGTTAAAGAATATTTGTTGTATTTATTTATGTTTTTCTCTTTGCAGGAGTACTAATTGTAATGAGAGGAAACAACAACATTCGAGGTGCTAAAGCACTGGTATCAATGTGATTCACTTACATAGAGCAGTGGTTGCATCAATTGATGTTTTCTGACCGGGACTATGAGAATCTGGATGGAACTAGAGCCAGGGTGCCTCCTCCCCTCAACGACAATGCCAAGCTTCTTGTAATTTTTTCCAACTATTTGGAAAGGGGTTATTCTGCGGTGAATGTTCAGTGTAAATATAGGCTTAAGTTCTTCTTCGATATTGTCTTTCATGCCACTATAGACTTACAAGGCCCACAAACTTTCCAGATACAGATCCAACAATCAAAAGGGGCTTGATATTTCAGTCGGTGTTATCAGGAATGTTCCTCAAGTTGGAATCATTTCCAGAAATTTTAAGAATGTTCCCAACCTAGTGCTGGATATTTTAAATAGAAATATGCAAGGTTGAAAATATATAGGACATTAAAAATAAGAATAAAGTGGCATGTTTCTAAATTCTATGAAATGTCATTTCAGCGACGTGTGAGGAACGAGATTGTTGATAGATGATGTCAAAAAGACAATTTTTCATAGATACCACCCCTAAAAAAGCTTCATTAGTTGGATATTCTTAGCAGATTCTATATGCTTTAGTAAGGTCTACATCCTAAAGGCCGTGTCATTAAGTTTTGAGAGCTTTATGCATACCTTGTTAATGTTTCCATTAACAAAAAACTTGTGCAGATTAAAGTTGAACTGAATAGTGCATTTTTGTAGTTTTTAGGTTTACCCTTTTTGGCTCCTCATTTTATGTTACCTGCTATTTACTATTATTTTTTATTCATTGGACATGATGCTTTGGGCATTCATTGTATTTTTGCCATTACTTGTTGTTCTTTCGAATCCCTTTGACCTAATTTGGTCATTTTTCGACAATAATATAATTTCATTACATTACATTTCTCAAGCTATGTGGTTTCTGTCGTTTTGCAATATAATTTTTCCTTACTCAATCTCTTCTAGCCTCTAACAGCCAGTGTGAAGTGGCCTGAAGATAGATTTATCAAAACTTTTCTTATATATTTCTGAGAAAAAAAAATCATTATCATCAAAACCACTAAAATTGTTTTTGAACCATACATGAAGGATTTCATCCATTGCACACAAATGGCATACTCCATCTTATGCAGCATTCCAATAGGAATAAAAAGGTGTATGGAACATTCCTTCTTTATCAAATGTTGGGGATTTCGATGAAAACACTCAACTACACATTATTACTCCTTCCAAAAAAAAGTAGAGCAAAATTTTCATTTGAAACTCAAATTATTTGCATCCTTAAGCATTTTTTTGGTCTTCCTATGCTCAATATAACCTTCAGAAACAGTGAAAATTTCATTCTGAAGGAATAGAGGATTCTAAGACAAAATTTGGAATCCATATACATAAATTCAAGGAAAGATGATCTTGCACACAAATGTGGAGAAATCAGACTACACAGAGTTAATTAAAGTTTATAGACATATTAAGGAAATGCAATAAGGAGTTTTTAATAGGTGTTTTTTCCATTTCCCAGAATTGGAGTTGGGAAATAATTATCATCATAATCACTAAAAATTTGTTGAACAATACATGAAGGATTTCATCCATTACACACAAATGGCATACTTCATCTTATGCAGCATTCCAATAGGAAGAAAAAGGTGTTTGGCATATTCCTTCTTTATCAAATGTTGGAGATTTTGATGAAAACACTCAACTACAGATTATTACTCCCAAAAAAAAGTAGAGCAAAATTTTCATTTGAAACTCCAATTATTTTCATCATTCAAGCATTTTTTCAGTCTTCCTATGCCCAATATGACCTTTAGAAACAATAAAAATTGCATTATGAAGGAATAGAGGATTCTAAGACAATTTGGAATCCATAGACATAAATTCAAGGAAATATGATCTTGCACACAAACGTGGAGAAATGTACATGATTCATTTTGTTGAAATAGAATATATGCTAAGACAACAACATATAGGTTTGGGTGCTTTGCAAGAAACAATCTTACATTATCTTGGTCCACTTCTTAGATCATTTCTTCAAGCTGAAATTCCTCAATACCAAATTCATGGAATTCTTGTTCCAGTTCATCAAGAGAAATATTTCAGCCGATGTTCTTTTATTCTAATGTTTCTTTCATTCTTTGATTTGTTAAAACCGGTAAGACTAGATGTATCCTAATTAGATTCAATTTTGTAACTGTTGCCAACTGTTAAAAAGGGGATTATTCTATGGTGAATGTTCAATGTGAAGACAAGCCTAAGCTCCTCTGTGTAGAGATCATTAAAGTTTCATAGATAAGTGAAGCAAGATAATAAAGAGTTTTTAAAAAAAAATTCTACTCTTTCCAAGAATTGGAGTAATTGGAGTTTGGATGAGTAATATTGTTAAAAATCAGTCTACATAGAGTTCATTAAATTTTATAGACATATTAAGGAAAGAAAATAAGGAGTTTTTAATAGGTTTTTTTTCCATTTCCCAGAATTGGAGTTGGGATGAGTAATGTTGGTAAAAAAACAATTTTTTTGTGTCAATTGGGTTTATTGGGTTTATTTTTGGGTGGTTGGGAGGAATGAGGTTTATCCTCTCTCTCTATATTCAATTTCTGTAAATGACGTGTTGAACGTGTATTGAAAAACACATTTATATAATGAGGTGGAATGTTGTTGCATTTTATTAGTATATCTTTGTAACTCTGAAGAAAAAACATTAATCATGTAGTCCAACTTTTTATAATAATGGAAATATTGATGTAATGGCTTACAGGGTTGTTGTTGAATAATACTTTGTAACTTAAGAAAAATACAAACGGGTCTTGTTGTGAAACTTTTATAACACTTTGAAGTAATGTTCCTCCAACAATGCAAGAAAATTGTCAAACATGGCTTCATTAATTCACCATGAAATAATCTATTATCTTCATCTTCTCTGAAATACCAACTAATAACTCTTGTATCTTTTGAAAACCCAAATTAAACCTTTGGCAGGAAAACTTTTCAACCATTTCACCACATCATAATTAAAAAGGTGACACTGGCATATACTACACTATACTATGAGATGTGGAGAAATTACTCTAGATTACATTTTTTTTCAAAACAGAGGAGATACAGAGTTCTCCTTATCTGATGGAACGTGTCACCTCCATTATGTGATGGAGTTACTCTTATAATACTTTGGAACAGTCATTCCCAGTCACAACTTTTACAGTTTGGATGTAAATTATTTTGAAAAGAACAAAGTTGTAAGTTGGTATAAGAAATTTTCGTATCAAATAAATCTGTAAATAACCTTTATAGAATTAACTCAAAAGCACATTCCAATGCCTACTACAATCTAGGTTCAGGGCTACATTTATATTTTAAGGAAATTACAAGACAAAAAAGGATAAAAGAAAATAGACAGGTAATATGCACAAACTGAACTATGTAACCATTATGTAAAATGAATTTTTTTTTGCTTTCAAATACAGACTGATCCATAACGCCAACGCCCAAGTTTTGGAATTTGAAATATAGAGGCCAAGTTCACTTTGACATTGGATTTCAATTAATAAAACCAGTCTTCATCCACACTGCATTTTGAACCCGACTGAGATCTCTACCTTTGAGAGTCCTCCCAACTCTTTCATACACCGAGAATGAAAATATTTCATTCCTGGCAATGAGCTCATGAAGTGGGATCCTCTCAAAATCCATTTCATCATCGCTTTTATCATCGAATTTCATATAACTTCTACTATGATTCTCATTCTTCTCCATCCATACCTTCTGAGACAAGTTAGGGATATTCACAGGTGCGGAGCAATGATACCTCATCCTCCTCCTATTATTCTCTTCATGCCATGATTCCTTCCAAGGAATCTTCACTGGTCTTCTGCTATTATTATTATTCCCTTCCACAATTCCCATTGATCTGCAGACTAGAACACCATTCCACTCATTTTCCTGTAAACCAAGTTTCTTGGCCTCTACATGATTAGCACCACCCCATATATCCTCCTCATTAAACTCTTCCATCATCTCACAAAAATACTCTTTTCCAGATTCTCGAGCCTAAAGAGCTTGTAAATGTGATATTTATCCTTTGTTTTGCACCTGCCCAACATAGAATTACCCCATTCATGGCTACCCAAGAGCTTTCTTCAATATCCCACTGCTAAATTCTATACGAAGCTGCTCAAGTCTCAAATTGTAAAATTAAACTTTGATTGCTTTCAAATACAGACTGATCCATAACTTCAACACCCAAGTTTTGGAATTTGAAGTACAAAGGCCAAGTTCACTTTGACATTGGATTTCAATCAATAAAACCTATTTTCATCCAGACTACATTTCGAACCTGGGTGAGATCTCTTCCTTTGAGAGTCCTCCCAATGCCTTCATACACCGAGAATGAAAATATTTCACTCTGAGCAAGCTACCTGGAAATGAGCTCATGTGGTGGGATCCTCTCAAAATCTGGTAAAATCATCATATAATAATCAGACCATTCAAATGTCAATATTCTTGGCAGGTTCAGGAAAATCCATGAAAATACCACGAAAGACTTTGTATGGATTGAAAACGGCAAGAAAAATGGCCGTTTAATTCCCACAAAACTAGAGAGCCTACCGCTATTTCCTCCTAAATAAATGATATTTGAGTTTTGGACAGTAGACAAAACAGAAATTTACATATCTATACCCAACAAAGAATGTTGAATGCTGTACATTATACTTAAGATGAGCCCACCCCTCTACAACTGATTTTTGCTTAATTGTAAACATTGTACATTATACTTAAGATGAGCCCACCCCTCCACAACCGCTTTTTGCTTAATTATAAACTTCTCAAACCCTGACGGGTTTCGAATCCGAGGCGGAAGAAAACCCTGCTATATTGCTTCAATGCATTCATTTTTAATTTTTTTTCATACTTTTAATTTATTCATGGTTCGTTTGTTCATGTCCATGATAAATCATGAAATATTTGAACTTAGGACCTTTTATTGCTTTCAAATACAGACTGATCCATAACTTCAACACCCAAGTTTTGGAATTTTAAGTACAGAGGCCAAGTTCACTTTGACATTGGATTTCAATCAATAAAACCTGCCTTCATCTAGACTACATTTCGAACCTGGGTGAGATGTCTACCTTTGAGAGTCCTCCCAATGCCTTCATACACCGAGAATGAAAATATTTCACTCTGAGAAAGCTACCTGGCAATGAGCTCATGTGGTGGGATCCTCTCAAAATCTGGTAAAATCATCATATAATAATCAGACTAGTCGAATGTCAATATTCTTGGCAGGTTTAGGTGAATCCATGAAAATACCTCGAAATACTTTGTATGGATCGAAAACGGGCAAGAAAAAAGGTTGTTTAATTCCCACAAAACCAGAGAGGCTACCGCTATTGCCTCCTAAATAAATAATATATGAGTTTTGGATGGCGCACAAAATGGAAATTTACAGATTTATACCCAACACAGAGTGTTAAACAATGTACATTATACTTAAGACGAGCCCACCGCTCCACAAACGATTTTTCCTTAATTGTAAACGTTGTACATCATACTTAAGACGAGCCCACCCCTCCACAACCACTTTTTGCTTAATTGTAAACTTCTCAAACCCTGATGGGTTTCGAATCCGGGGCGGAAGAAAGCCCTACTATATTGCTTCAATGCATTCATTTTTAATTTTGTTTCATACTTTTAATTTATTCATGGTTTGTTTGTTCATCTCCATGCTTAATCATGAAAGATTTGAACTCGAGACCTTTTCATTTCTAGGGAGAGGCGAATGAATGGCTTAATGTTATCCCTTTTAACTCATTATATAATAGTTCCCTTTTTTTCTCATTACATGATATCTATCTTACTCACGTGTCGCCTATTATTTAATTTTTATTTTTTATTCATTTAAAAGTTAATTTAGAATATATTATTATTATTATTATTATTATTATTAATTTTTATTATTTAATTTTAAGGTCACGCTCAAGTTAGACATTAAATTGTTGTATAAGACCTGTGGTTTGTGAGACAAGAGATTGACTAATTCTTACACTTTAACTTTTGTCTTAATTAATCACTATTTCTTATTGCAAATTTCAACATTTATTAGAGGAATATAATATCGTACAATTCTACACATGTTTAATATATATAATTACATACAATGGAAATTATATTGTATAAAATGATAATAAGTTGAATGTTTAAGTGTGATTGACTTGTGATTAAGGAAACCATACTAGTGATTGACCATTCAAAATGTCTATCACTATAATAAAAAATATTACAATACTCTAAATTGAAATTTTCATTACTAGTGATGGAAATTTTAAGATTATTAATATTTATAGACATGCTCAAAAGGAAATTGAACATTGTAATTGATTTTTGCATATAGACTCAAAAGGAAATCAACCTTGACCCAAAATGAAATTGATAGATCTAGATTAATTATTTAGAAGGGGAGTCCCCCTGAATAGCTACATATGGGCTAGTGTCATCCTCTAAATATGTAAACTCTAAGTTTTTCACTACTCAAGCTAGCTTTATCACCTTGATGTCCATTTTTTTCATTCGACATTGGGTCTCAACTAAACAAAGAAGAATTTCTTGTTTCTAATATCTTTCCACCAGAACTTAGTCCATGATCGCTTTTGTTTTCCAATATATGTCTACAACTTGCATGTATTTGGTATTTCTAGTTCTTTTTATTCCAATGTCAGGGGTTCATTTTCCCACTTTTGCAGGAACTTCTTCATTGGAGATAAAAAAACCTCCTTATTCACACTTCCATTTTGACCTTCTCTATCTCTTGTTGGAAGATAAGGATAGTTCTGTTATGGAAGATATGTGTAGATGTCTCAACATCCCTTTGTGCTCTAGAGGTGGAGGGCCTTGACCTCTCCTTTCGACTTTTGTGGTGACATCCTCCTCTTCGTCTTGTCATTGTGATGTAGAGATGACAAAGGAGGGTCAAATATATCAAGTGATATTTGTGTAAGAGAAATATCAAATGTTGAGGATAAATTATAACCTGCAAGTTTGTTGAGGGGAAATAGTGGCTGGAAACTAACACAACCCCCTTCTTTAACAATTTTCCACAGAGTATTGAAGGCCCTTAGTAGAATAGAATCATTGTCAACAAGCTTCAAAGGCCCTGTGCAAGAAAATATGCCTCAAACCAAAACCAAGTATTGGGATTTAAATTATTTTTCCCAAAGCCATAAAACATGTAATCACCTCTTCCACTATGCCCTAGGAGCCCCAATATAGACCCTGATATTATAGGTAACAAGGGTGAATCGAAGCCAATAATATAATAACTAGTGGCATGAAATTGAAAGAGTGACCCTAGAAAAAAAATAACTCACCCAAAAGATTAGACCAGGGTCCAAACAAAGACATCATGCATTCCCCCGCAATGACACTTAACATGCAAGGAGTGTGACTACAATAGTATACTCAAGCTAAGAAAAAAACTGATAACAATGAAATATCTAAAACAAGAAACGTAAACAACTAGAGAAATAAGGATATATCTTGTATTAGTCCTCATCAATTTTCATCTAAGTCCTCTCTGTAATTACCAGGACCTCATTTTCATGACAACTTTAGGTAGGCCTGAGAATGAAAATATTTCACTTTGGGCAAGCTGCCTCGCAATGTGCTCATGGGGTGGGATCCTCTCAAAATCCATCTCATCATATTCTTCATCATCACTCTTATCATCGACTTTCACATGACTTCTCCTGTGATTCTCATTCTTCTCCTTTGTCCATACCATCTGAGACAAGTTAGGGATATTCAAAGGTGCAGAGCAATCACACCTCATCCACCTCCTATTATTTTCTTCATGCCATGATTCCTTCCAAGGAATCTTCACTGATCTTCTACTATTATTATTATTCACTTCCATAATTCTCATTGATCTGCAGACTGGAACACCATTCCACTCATTTTTCTGTAAGCCAAGTTGCTTGGCCTCTGCATGATTAGCACCACCCCATAGTGGTTCCGACTATGAGCTATGGAAGAATATTTAAAAAAAATAGATTTGAATGCCTTATTATCAAAATACAAATTGGGACAGGGCACAATCCTTTTCAGCCTTACTAAAATTGACCAAAATAACTACATATATCTTGCTTAGCATCTATTGGATATCTTTAAGAATCTTACGGTGTTTCCTTTGCAACATCTAATAATGGTGCAATTGCTAATGTCATTACCATTATACATATGTTCCTTGACTTGATCATTTTTAAATAGTCGTCCAAATAACATTAGTCAAATATGAAATGCCATGTAAATGATTATAATTTGATCATTTTTGAATAGTCGTCCAAATAGCATTAGTCAAATATGAAGTGCCATATAAATGATTACAAATGTAGTCAAATTTAAAACACGTGTTCTTTATATTGATCATTCTTAAATAGTGATAAAATATAGAACACCATCCTATCGTCATCATATATGTGTTCTTATCTTATTTTTTATTATTCTTGAATAGTCGTCCAAATAGTATTAGTCAAATCTGAAGCACCATGCAATTGAATATTGCCACTCTAAAATTTCATTCGTATAAGTTTAGCTTTCACAATGGCATCAATTAACATAAAATAAAATCCATATTACTATTCATTTGCCGTTTTGGTATTTTGAAAGATATGTGACTTCAAATATTGCTTGAGAAAAAGGTCATTATTATTGTTACATAAATTTACAAAATATTAAAGTAAAAAAAAAAACAATAATAATAGAGACAACTTCGAAAATAAGGAAATGAATATCCTAACAAAATAAAATAAAATAATATTAATTAAAAAAAACCTGCGTCCTTCACTACGATTACAAAAGCGAAGAACAGCAAGTATACACAAAATTATATATAGTCTGAGTTCTTATACATTTGCATGTAGTTTATCCAGTTATATACTGTGGGGGTTCAAGGGTCCGTGGCTGCCCGCTTTTAGACTTCCAAAGAGAAATTATCATATATGCTTTCATGGTGGTAAGATTTGCACACAAAGTAAAACACGCTCTGTGTCAACAACCCCATCAAAATCACAAAACACAGCAACCCAACGAGAAGTACCCCATACACAGCTCTAGCCGCTGTTCCCACGCCATGGCTACGCCCCTCAACAACTGCATACCAAAAAACCCTTACAATCACTTGACTTAATATGAAGTAAAGCAAAACGAGCAGCCCTACGGTGGTCTGCTTTCCTCTCATGAGATCGCTGCTCTTCTGCATGGCATCAATTCCGTAACACTTGTCCTCCAACACGCTCACAATGCTGGCGAGGCTCCACACTGTGGTTACATACAGTTCCAGGGAGACGAAAACGATGGCAAGAATTACACCGAAAATAAAAGTTACCCAATTGGATTTGTGGTTCCCTTCTACACTAATCACAGCGGAGTCGAAGAAGATGATGAGCAGGAGCATTATGGGCAGTAGAACCGCCATGAAGGACATTATGAAACGGAATAGAAAGTTACTGCGAGACGTTTCCAGACCCTGGGAACGTAGAATTTCATAATTCTGGCGTATGAGAGTTCCAATTTATTGGTGTTGGCCGCCCTGTAGTTGGAGGCGACGGTGCAGGCCACAGCCGCTGTCGACAGCATCCGCAACACGAAAACGAAGGCTCCGTATAACGTTACGAACACGAGAAATTCGCTTCATTCGGAGGTCAATTCACGGAGAGTTTTCTGGCGGGAGAGAGCGTTGGCCTCCATCGTATAATACGTTTCCCTCTCATTGATTTTGATGACCAGACGGGCGGAAATGAAGTAGAGACCCAGAGTTAGAAAAGAGAGGGGAAGAAGGAGCGTGAAGGTAAGAGCCCACACTAATTTTCTGCGGGAGAAGGTGAGGATGAAGTCAAATGACTCTTTCACGATGCCCAAGCCGTCGAGTAACTGGAGATATTTCTCTGCCTCTCTCTCCATGGCTTTTGTTGTAGACGCCGATATCTCCTGAAACCCTATATGCCCTTCTTCTTCCTCCTTTCTGCAAAGTTTGCAGTGAACGTTGAGGTCAGACGGTGGCATTTTTATTATTATATATAGTAAATGATGTAATAATGGGAGGACTTACTCAACCTCTCTTCCGTATTACGCAAACCCTAATATTTAAATATGCACCCTCGCCGGTCACTTTTTAAGATTTTGACAAAATTTCGAATCATCTAAATAAATTATATACAACTCAAAATTATAATTATAATTTAAATAAAATTTTACAAAATTCAAATAAAATTAATTCGAAAATAATAATGATATATTGGAATTATGAAAATGTAGTTCTCTAAAAGTAAAAAATAATATTAATTTGAAAATAATAATGATATATTGGAAATTATGAAAATGCAGTTCCCTAAAATTAAAAAACAACGATAATAAATTAGACTAAGTTTTATGATTTTTTATAAAATTAATTAAAAAATATTAAAAGAATCATCATTATGTGTCATGTGATTTAAAACAAAAAAAAACTCTAAAAAATGTGATTAAAAAAAAAAACTCTTAAAAAAAATAATAAGTTACACTCAGCTCTGTAATATTTTTCATAACAAATCGTGTCAGCAGAATCTTACGAGTGAAAAAGCATCTTGACGATCTGAGATTCAAGAACAGTGGCCAGAAGATACAGTATTTCATCTATTTTTTATTGGTCGGGGAAAGTTGAAATTTTCCAAGTTCCAAAATTTTCGAAATACGACACATTGTTTTCTTATTGGATTTTGAACTCTTCCACAAAACCGTATTGGACATGGTTTATGTCAACTTTTTATTTCCGGTGACTTCTTAGTCTCACTGTAACAATCTAACGCTGATTTCATATATACATGTCCGACCCTAACTACCGTCGGAAATGTCCAGCGGAGTACAGAAGATTTTATCAACATATGTAGCTGAAATTTCTACCTGTCTTTTAATGGGTTTACTATTTGTTTGAATATTCAAAGTCGTTAGTTGTTTTTGTTTTTGTTTTTTTGGTTGGTGTGGTTTAATTCTATTTTAATTATAGAATTTTTTTTTTTTAATTTATGAAGTTTTTGAAATAGGTAAGTTTTAATTATACAAGTTATATATTAAAAAGAGAAAATGTGGTGTGAGAAAGATTTAGAGGCTAAAAAAAATTAATATATTATAAGGACTTCATCATCCCTATTTTAGAAGATCAAAAGTATCTTTCTGTTTTAAGAGTAGCTTAATGGAAAAAATTAATATAGCCAAGATAATAATGAACTCTCATGAGCTCCATAGTGAGACATGTTGTTGAGCAATTCCTAAAAGGATTGAGGATGAAAATCAGTTCCTCTTAGAGTGCCCTACATACACCCACATTAGATCTCAGTTTCCTTTATTGCAATAGCGACCTTCCTAGTCTTTTAACATGTCAAAATTATAGTGAGCTCTGGATGCTTCTCTCTAAGCTCTTTGAGCATAAGAGTACAATCTTAAAACAAACAAAATAATTTGTTTCTTTAGGTCAGATAGACCAAAGTTTTGAGCATAAGAGTACAATATTAAAGCAAACTAAATAATTAGTCAAAGTTTGGTCTAAGTGGACTTTAACCGTCATCATCATCATATTGTTTAGTTTAAATGTAATTAAATTAAAGTAAACAAGTACAAAGATTTGGCAAAATGTAAGGCTATAAAATTTAAAATAGAAAAAAGAAGTAGAATTAGAAAACGAGAGATTAGAAAAAAACAAGGGAAATCTACAATGATGTCTTATAATTATGTTTTGTGATTAGTATTGAATCTTATTAATATATATTATATTTGAAATTATGATGAAATAATTTTTTTTAAGTTTTGGGGATTGTTAGATTGTTGTAATAAATATCAGGGATTCATTCATCCATTTTATTTTAATTCTAAATAAAAAAAGATGAGATGAATCCAGAACATTTATTGCAACCATGAAATAACATATTTGGTATTATATATATAATATTAAGTTTTTTTTATTTTTAATTACTTATTTTAATTGAATCTTGTAACATGGTGTTTTTACCCCTTTTATAAATACACAATTTTTTTTTTTTTTATTAAAATAACTTATTTTAATTATTTATATATATTTATATACACATATAAGTAAATAAATAACTAAATAAGATTAATTCATAAACATAGGGTTTTGAGTGTTTATTAAATTTTACTAATTAGTTAATTATTTATTTTAATTGGATCATATAACATTTTAATTTATATTTAACTGTTAAATTATTTATTAATTAGTTAATCAGTAAATCATATAGCTACTCAATTTTATATTTTTAATTTCTACCTTTATGACTTTAAAACTTATCGTTGCATATCTGCTATAAATAGATGATCTGTTGATCTTACTCTCCAACTTTTCCTTGATGACGAACCTCAGTTCAGGTTCGAAAAACATCAACCCCAATGTAATTTTGTGATTTTTTCAGAATATTTTTGCTTAAATAATTTATAATTGAAAATATTGGATAACATTCAACATTAATAATTAATAAATTAATATTTATATTAGTATTAATATTACTTATTAGAAATAAATGACCTTAAAACAATTAATTAATTAATTAATACCAATTAATAAATTAATAAATTAATAAAATTTACTAAAAATTTAATAAAATTAAATATGGCCAACTATGGTTGAATTTGGTCAAACATGCTCAACCGTGTTCAACCATGGTCAATCAATGTCAACCATCATCTACCATGATCAACCATGTTCAAAGTTTATCTTCCATGGTCAAGCATGCTCCACCATCATCAACCATGGGCATAACGGTTAATCAATGTCTCTATGGTGAACCATAGTCAAAGATGGTTGATCATGCTTGAATATGACCATGGTTAATTTATTTATGGTAACCCATGGTCAACCATGAGAAGCCATGGTCAACAATGGTTAATCACTTGAATATGACCATGGTTAATGTCTTTATGGTCAACCACAGTCAACCATGGTCAACCATGAGTAGCCATGGTCAACATTGGTTAACCATTATTAAGCATGGTTGAATTTCATCATCAAGATCAACCTTGATTAAATTCTCTTTCATCATGATAAATGATGATGGTCAACCATGGACAATCATGGTCAACCATGATTAGCCATGGTCAACCATGATTAGCCATGGTCAACCATTTTCAATCATGGCCAACCATGGTCAAATGTTGCATTGTGACAAAGATTGTCTCGATATGAAATTCAATCATGGTCAATAATGGTCTAACGTCGCATTGTGATAAGGATTGTCTCAATATGAAAACCAAACATGGTAAACAATGTTTATTTTAGTTTTTATAATATTTATATTAAGGTTTATATACCTTGGGTTTATTAGTCCCTTGGGTTTAATATTATTCCCTTGGGTTCATAATCCCTTTGGGTTTTAGTTATAATCCCTTAGGTTTAGTATTCACTTGATTTTATAATATCAATCCCTTGGATTTATAATATCAATCATGGTCAACCATGGTCCAACATCGCATTATGACAAGAATTTTCTTGATATGGAAATCAACCATAGTCAACCATGTTTATTTTAGGTTTTATAATATTTATCTTATGGTTTATATGGCTTGGGTTTATAATATCAATCTGTTAGGTTTATTAATATAAAGGTTCATATTCCTAGGGTTTACTATTATTCCCATAGATTTATAGTCCCTTGGGATTTTAGTATTAAGTCCCTAGGGTTTATTATTCCCTTGGGTTTATAATAACAAGCATGGTCAACCATGGTCCAACGTCGCATTGTGACAAATATTGTATCAATATGAAAATATATCTTGTATGAGCTATTGTCCAACGTTGTAATATGACAAAGATTGTCTTAATATGATAATCATATTCAACCATGGTAAATCATGGTCAACCATAGTCCAACGTCGCATTGTAACAAAGCTTGTCTCAATATGAAAATCAATCATTGCCTTAACTATGATCCCACGTCACATTATGAAAAATATTGTCTTAATATGATAATCATGGTCAACCATGGTCAAACATGGTCAAACATCATCAACCTTGGTCAACAGTGGTCCAATGTCGCATTGTGAAAAAAATTGTCTCAATATGAAAATCAATCATTGTCTCAACCATGGTCTAACTTCGTATTATGACAAATATTGTCTCAATATGATAATCATGGTCAACCATAGTCAATCATGGTCAATTGTGGCCATCCATGGCCTATTATGGTCAAACGTCGCATTATGACAAAGATTGTTTTGATATGAAATCAACCATGGTTAAGCATGGTCAACCATGGTCCAACACGAGATTGTAACAAGGATTGTCTCAATATGAAAATAAACCATGGTCAAACATGTTAATATTCATGTTTATAATATTTATCTTAGGTTTTATATACCTTGGGTTTATAATATTTGTCCATTGGGTTTAATATTATTCAACCACAATCAACCATATTTTATAAAATCAATCATGGTCAACCATGGTCCAACATCTTATTATGATAAAGTTATGACAAATATTATCTCAATATCATAATCATGGTCAACCTTGGTCAATCTTGGTCCAACGTCGCATTGTGACAAAGATTGTCTCAACCATGGTCCAACGCTGTATTATGAAAAATATTATCTTAATATGATAATCATGATCAATCATGATAAAAAATGGCCATCCATGGTCAATCATGGCCAACCATGGTCGAATGTCACATTGTGACAAAGATTACCTCGATATGAAAATCAACCATCGCTAAGCATGGCCAACCATGGTCCAACGTCAGATTGTAGCAAAGATATTCTCAATATGAAAATGAACCATGGTAAACCATGTTTATTTTATGGTTTATAATATTTATCTTAGGGTTTACATACCTTGGGTTTATAATTTTTATCCCTTGGATTTATTAATCTAAGGGTTCATATTCCTAGGGTTTAATATTATTCTCTTATGTTTATAATCCCTTGGGTTTTTAGTATTAATCCCTAGGTTTTATTATTCCCTTGACTTTGTAATACCAGTCACGGTCAACCATGGTCCAATGTCACATTGTCACAAAGATTCTCTCGATTTAAAAATCAATCATGGTTAAGCATGATACAATGTCACATTGTGACAAGGATTGTCTCAATATGAAAATCAACCATGATCAACCATGGTCAACCATGTTTATTTTAGTTTTATATAACTTGGGTTTATAATATTAGTTGCTTGGGTTTAGTCAATCATGGTCAACCTTGTTCAACCATGGTCAACCATGTTTTATAAAATCAAACATGGTCATCCATGGTCAATCATGGTCGAACATCGCATTGTGACAAAGATTCTCTTGATATGAAAATCAACCATGGTTGACCATGGCCCAACGTCGCATTATAACAAGAATTGTCTCAATATGAAAATCAATCATGGTCAACCATGGTCAACCATGTTTATTTTAGTGTTTATAATATTTTTCTTAGGGTTTATATACCTTGGGTTTATAATTTTAGCCCCTTTAGCTTATATTATTCCCTTGGGTTCATAATCCCTTGGGGTTTTAGTATCAACCCCTTTGGTTTATACTGTCATTCCCTTGGGTTTATTATTCCCTTGGGTTTATAATACCTATCATGGTAAACCGTGCTCAATCATACCCAAGCATGGTCAACCATGGTCGAATGTCGCATTGTGCCAAATATTGTCTCATTATAAAAATCAACCATAGTCTACCCTGATCTAACATGGCATTGTGAGAAATATTAGGCTTGATATCAAATTCAATCATTGTCTAAAAGCATGGTCACCTATGGTCCAACTTTGCATTGTGAAAAATATTGTCTTAATATGGAAATCAACCATGATCAACCTTTATCAACCATGTTTATTTTAGGGGTTGCCATATTTATCTTAGTGTTTATATACATTTGGTTTATAATATCAATCATGGTCAATCATGCTAAACCATGGTCAACCATGCTCCAATGTTACACTGTGATAAATATTCTCTCGATTTGAAAATCAATAATGGTCAACCATTGGTAACCATGGCCCAATGTCACATTATGACAAGGATTGTCTCAATATGAAAATAAACCATGGTCAACCATGTTTATTTTAGTGTTTATAATATTAATCCCATGGGTTTAATATTTTTCAACCATGGTCAACCATGGTCAACCATGTTTTATAAAATCACTCATTGTTAACCATGGTTAATCATGGTCAACCATGGTCTAGCGTCGCATTGTGACAAGGATTGTCTCAATATGAAAATAAACCATGGTCAACCATGTTTTATAAAATCAAACATGGTCATCCATGGTCAATCATGGTCAACTATGGTCGAATGTCGCACTGTGACAAAGATTGCCTTGATATGAAAATCCACCATGGTTAAAAATGGTCAACCATGGTCCAACGCCGTATTGTAACAAGGATTGTCTCAATATGAAAATCAGTCACGGCCAACCATGGTCAACCATGTTTATTTTTGTGTTTATAATATTTATCTTAGGGTTTATATACCTTGGGTTTATAATGTTAGTCCATTGGGTTTAATATTATTCCCTTGGGTTCATAATCCCTTGAGGTTTTAGTATTAATCCTTTGGGTGTGTTATTCCCTTTGGTTTATAATATCAATCCCTTAGGTTTATTATTCCCTTGGTTTTATAATACCAATCATGGTCAACCATTGTCAATTATAGCCAACCATGGTCAACCATTGTTGAATGTCGCATTGTGAGAAATGTTGTCTGAATATAAAATTCACCCATGGTCCAACGTCACATTGTGAGAATATTGTCTTGATATCAAAATAAATCATGGTCAAACATGGTCACCCATGGTCCAAGTTCGCATTATGACAAGGATTGTCTAAATATGGAGATTAACCATGGTCAACCATAGTCAACCATGTTTACTTTACGGTTTATAATATTTGTATTAGGGTTTATATACCTTAGGTTTATAATATCAATCATGGTCGACCATCGTCCAATGTCACATTGTGACAAATATTTTCTTGAATTGAAAATCAATAATGGTCAACCATAAATAACCATGCTCCAATGTCACATTGTGACCATGATTGTCTCCTTATGAAAATCAACCATGGTGAACCATGTGTCGTTTTAGTGTTTATAATATTTATCCTAGGGTTTATAATATTAGTCTAATGGGTTTAATATTATTCAGCGACGATCAACCATTTTCAACCATGTTTTATAAAATCAATCATGGTCAACCATAGTCGAACATTGCATTATGAAAAGGATTGTCTGAATATGAAAATCAACCGTGGTCAACCATGTTTATTTTAGTGTTTATAATATTTATCTTAGGGTTTATATAACTTGGTTTTATAATATTAGTCCCTTAGGTTTAATATTATTCCCTTGGATTCGTAATCCCTTAGGGTTTTGTATTAATCATTTAGTTTTATTATTCCCTTGGATTTATAATATCAATCCCTTTGGTTTATTAATCTAAGCGTTCAACCATGGTCAAGCATGGTCCAATGTCGCATTGTGGAAAGGATGTCTCATTATGAAAATCAACCATGTGGTCAACCATGGTCAACTGTGTTTATTTAAGGGTTTATAATATTTATCATAGGTATTATGTACCTTGAGTTTATATTATTCCCTTGGGTTTTCAGTATTAATCCGCTGGGTTTATTATTCCCATGGATTTACAATAGCAAACATGGTCAACCATGATCAATCATGATCAACCATGGTCACTCATGATCAATCATGATCAACCATGGCCAATCACGACCAACCATGATATACCATGTTTTATAAAATCAATAATGGTCAACCATGTTCAATCATGGTCAACCATGGTGCGATGTCCCATTATGACAAAGATTGTCTCAATCCATTGGGTTTATTAATCGAATGGTTCATATTCCTAGGGTTTAATCTTATTCCCTTGCTCTGATAATATGAAATCCTTTTGTTTATTAATCTAAAGGTTCATATTCCTAGGGTTTAATATGATTTCTTTGGGTTTAATAATATTCCCTTTGGTTTATAATTCTTGGGGTTTTTAGTATTAATCCCTTGGGTTTATTATTCCATTCAGTTTATAGTATCGATCATGGTTTGCCATGGTCAATCATGGCCAACTTTGGTCAAGCATGTTTTATAAAATCAATCATGGTCCACCATGGTGCGATGTTGCATTATGACAAATATTGTCAAAATCCATTGGGTTTAATAATCACAGGGTTCATATTCCTAGGCATTAATCTTATTCCCTTGCTTTTATAATATCAAATCCCTCGGTTTATTAACCTAAGGGTTCATGTTCCTAAGATTTGATATTATTTCTTTGGGTTTAATATTATTCCCTTTGGTTTATAATTCATTGGGTTTTTAGTATTAACCTCTTGGGTTTATTAGTCCATTCAGTTTATATTATCGATCATGATCAATCATGGTCAATCATGGCCAACCTTGGTCAACAATGTCTTATAAAATGAGTCATGGTCAACCATGGTCCAACATCACACTGTGAAAAAGGTTGTCTCATTATGAAAATCAACCATGGTCAATGATGGTCAACCATGTTTATTCAAGGGTCTATATTATTTGTCCTAGGGTTTATATACCTTGGATTTATAATATTAATCATGGTCAACCATATCAATCTTGATCAATCATGGTCAACCATGTTCAATCATGGTTGGTCATCCATTGTGACATGGATTGTTTGAATATGAAAATAAACCATGGTCAACCATGTTTATTTAGGGTTTATAATATTTATTTTAGAGTTTATATACCTTGAATTTATAATATTAATATCTTGGGTTTAATATTACTCTGTTGGGTTTATAATCCTTTAGGGTTTTAGTAATAATCCCATAGGTTTATAATATCAATCTCTTGGATTTATTAATGTAAGGGTTCATATTCATATGGTTTAATATTATTCCATTGCGTTTTTTAATCAATTTTATCAATAATCTCTTGGTTTTATAAAATTAATCCAAAAAACCTATAATAATTATCCCTTAAGTTTAATATTATTCCCTTGAATTTATAATATTACTCTCTAAAATTTATAATACAAATCTCTTAATTTTAATATTAATTAATATATAATAATATATTAATATTTATTAATACAATATTTTCTTAATAAATAATTTAATAAATTTTAACATCTTTGACTCATCTAAATAACTTATATACAGCGTATATTATTCAAACTTATAATTTAAATAAATCTTTTACAAAATTCAAATAAAATTAATTGAAAATTATAAATAATAATGAGGAGTAACGATAGTTAGCCTGAGCTATGTGATCTTTTAATAAGACATTGTGTCAGCCGAATCATACCAATTATAATTGAAAATGCATCAAGACACCTGAGGTTCAAGAACAATGCCCGGATTAAATTTTCCAAACTCTATTTTTTGTAATTACGACACGTTGTTTAATTTTTGGATTTGGAAGTCTTCCACAACACAACCGTATTGGACATGGTCTATTTCACACCTTTTCCTTTATTTCCGGTCACTTCTCACTCTCACTGTAACATTAGACGAACGTTAATTTACCAATCGAACGTCAATCTCATATATTACGCATGTCGGAAAAGTCCGGCGAAGTGCAAAAAGGTTTTACTAATATAGGTAAAACCTATAAAAGGTTTTACCAATAAAACCTGTAATATAGGTAATACCTATAATAGTTTTACCAATATAGTGTTTTTTAATGTTGTTCAAATAATAGTTTGACGATTCGAAGATGTTTTTTTATTAACTGTAGCTTAATTACGGAAATTATTTTCTTTTTGATTTTTTTTTTTTTTAAATTGGTGAGCTTGAATTACGTAATTTGCTAATTAAAATGTCTTTCCAATATAGTGAAATTAGATGTTAAATGTGTTAGTTTAAATACGTATATTTCAATGAACTAGTTAAAGAAAAATCAGAAAAAAAAATTATATTTAAAAAATATAATTTTAATGTTATGAAGCAGATTCAAATCTCTCAATTAAATTAGATGATTAATATAACTATACCTATCAATATTAAATTAAAAAACAACAAACAAACTACTTTAAAAAAAAAATTTATCAAAACTTTATTATAAATCTTCGCAGCGAAAGAATTGATTTTGAGAAATTTTCACTATAAAAACATTATATTACACTACCTTGAATATTAAATATAATATAACTACAAAACTACCTCAAAATTTCTTATAAATATAAATAAGGGAAAAACAACAAACTACTTCTTAACAAAATAATTGTTTTTGAGACTTTTTCATTATAAAGCTTTATCTTACACTATCCCTTGAATACTAAATATAACTATAACTACAAAACTACTTCAAATTCCCTTGAGGAAAAACTATCGAGGGAAAAGGTAAAATTAAAAATTATAGACATTAAAAGAAATACAATATAAAAGATAACCATTTTATATTAATCAATATTTTAAAAATATCATAATAGTTTTTCATTATTTTATATATATATATATATATATATATACTTATTAATGTTTGAATGATTATTATTATTAATATAATTTTTAAACAAATAGTTAAATATCAATAATGAAAATTTATTTGATAACTTAATAAATATAATAAAAAAATTTAATAAAGAAAATTAATTTGATAACTTAATAAATATAAAAAATATCGCTAATATGTTTTTATATTAATAATTAACTTTTTTAATAATTTCATTATATTTATATATTTATTTTTTTAATGATTTTAACAAATTTCTATATGATTTCAATATATCATATCATGGATAAAGATTATTTCTTAATATATTTATAAATACAAGGTTTTTATAATTTTTATAATTTAATTTTAAATATATTTTTTTAATTTGAAATAAATTTATTTAAATTTTAAACTGGTGAAGTTTGGTGAAGTTTAAGAAATTATGTAAATGATGTAATTCATATTCTCTTTTATATCATTTTTACAGTTAATAAAATTTATATTATACATATACATATACATATACATATACATACATATATATATATATATATATATATACTATTGATTATTTCTCAATTTTATTTATATAAAAATACTCAAATTTGGTTTTGGTACATGTATTTTTTAAGTTGATTATTCTTGAAATAATCATTTTATTAGTATTAATCAAATTTGAAGTTCCATGCAATTGACTATTTTCCATTACAAAACATTATTGCTATGGTTTATATCTTTTACAGTGGTACCAAAAATAGAAACCAAGATAATAATATTTTATTAAATTTGATTTATCTTTGAAACACACAAGAATCTCATATTTACATAAAAAAGACAAGAACAAAAACTTGGAGGATAATGATGCTTACTCAATTACAATTCACTCCTACATTAGAAATTAACAAATTTTTATAAGTCTATATTGTAACAATGATAATCTAGAAGAATGCATTGGGACAATAGTTTTCACCTATTAAATCTAACACTCTCCCTTAAGGGAAAAAAATGTATTCTTTACAACACCTAACATATCTTCCTTTGTAGCGCATTGTCTTCTGGATCAACAATGTTTATGTCTGGTTCAATCTAGCATTGTCATCATACTTCTATGATGTTGAGGTCCATAAAAAGGGAAAGCCATGCCCCTAAATGTATGGCTAAACAACTACTACAACTACTAGTCTAATTATATGTCCTTCATGCACATGGTTCATTCAATCCTTCTTTCATCACATGTTTTCATGCATGTACCTATACCTGTAACTCCTCATGCATCATCATTATTCTTGATTTTCTTTGGTTCACCCATAATCATGCTCTAACATTACACCTTTGTGTCTTATGTGGATCTCCCTCAATTGTCACATCTCAAGTAGTTTATAATTATCCAAAACATAACATCAACATGAATTGGTTTCACTTGAACTGGAACCATACACTATATTAATGGTTTTTGGAGGAAAATGAACCTTCACATCAAGTGATTCCTAGTTGACCACAAATTATTCACTACATCAATATGGTTTTTAGATTACCACAAAATTTTTTGGATTACACTTACCTCATCAAACTCACATTTGATTATGGTACATAAAATTATCATACATCGCTCATTGATATAATAGGTATATGCTCACATATGGAACCATAAATTTGTTTACAAATATAACACATGGCACCGTAAAAATGTTTGCAAATATAATGTGTGACTCTCACAACTCACAAATTTCAACTTTCATTGTCCATTATCATTTATTTTCCTCTAATCTCATCTTCATTGCTTACAAGCGGGTAAACCCACGAAGTTGGGTTACACTTTTGTGAGAATCGACGTGAAAACTATTTTTCCCTAAATAGTTCAGTCCGAACTTTCCAAATTAGTTAAGCCGAACTCATTTTTTTTCGTTTACATTGAAGGTGTACGACGACATGGGCAAACATATTTTTTCGCCCGGGAGATGGAAAAACCCGTAAACATAAGTTCGATCTGAACTATTAGTTCGACCGAAATCTTAAAATAATCCGCCGAAATTTAGTTTATAAATACACTAGCCCGAACACATGAATGGGTTTTAGGCTTATTAGCATATGTTGTGTCTCGATGTGTTTTGTGTTTCGGGCTTATTAGCGTTTGTTGCATTTGTGTTTCGGGCATATTAGCGTCGTCGCGTTTGTGTTTCTAGCTTATTCGAGCTTATTCTTGTCTGCTACGCGTTTGTGTTTCGAGCTTATTAGCGTCCGATGTGTTTGTGTTTGTAGAGTATTGGTGTTGTGCAGGGGGTGAGGAGGTAATTTTTTTGTTGTTTTTTTTCTTTGTGAATTAATTTTATTGTTGTTTTAATTTTTTTTCTTTTGTTTTAATTTTATCGTTATTTTTTCGTTTGCAAGTAATTGTCCCCCATGACTTCCTTGTTGATTGCGGCCTTGTTGATCTCTCGAATTATGGCCTCGCCTCTAAATTACGAAACTTGTCTCGAATTACGACTTGTCTTCTCATCGTGGCTTCAGCTACTGAATTTCCAGACTTTGGTACAAAACCCTCCTATAAAGTTTGAATAATATGTAGCGAACTATAATTTGTCAATAATCTACTCTTTTATCATATAATCTACTCTTTTGAATAAATATGTAGCGAACTATAATTTCAAGTATGATTGTTAGATTTTCTTTAAAATTGCGGAATATTGAGTCACTATTATTTTGAAATTGTTGTCTTTTTATTTGAACTGGTAGTTGGAGCTAAATCGTGAAAGGAAGACATTGAAAGAAACTCACTAAATCAAATTTTAAATTTTAAATTTTATTTTTAACTTCTTGTCATGGTATAAAATCTAACTAAAATGCCCCACATTTAGATGGTTTTTTTGTTGGTTTAATATAGTTATCATTCATTGTCTCGCCGCACATTCTAGCATCCACTGCTTTACAAGAACCATGTAACTTTTTTCCACTATTTTTTTTTTCTATTGCAAATTGCATGTTTTTATTGGACATATTCTGAGGATGGAATCGAATCCTCCTTTCATTGGGGTGTCAATGGGGAATCCCTTAAAAAGAAGAAATCAAAGAATCTGAGTTTCCTTTGGCTTTCCCTCCATATTTCCTAATACCCTTTCCTTCTCTTTCTTTTTACCTATCTCCATTTGTTGGTTATCAAACTGAAAAAGATACTAAACCTAGAGGGGATCGGAAGAAAAATTGAAGTTACATTATATGGATATACAAGAAACAACGAATACAGTTAGAGTTAAAAGTTTAGATATAAATTGTATAACCCATAAAAGCATAAGGGAGGCGTTAATTTCGTAGCGTAAATGGCATATGGACCTTACTAAGTGTAAAATAACTAAGATTTGTTACTTAAAATACATGGAGTGGCCTCTAGTTGGTTCAATGTTGACCCAAAGTCTTCACAGTAAGAATGACGAGATGCTAGCCAGACCAGTGTAGCAAGTTAGAACTAAAAATGAAAAATAAAAAACTGTTAGTTTCAATAGAGAACCTTATAAACAAAATTGAAAACACAAAATTAATAAATGCCAATGGGGAAGCTGCTATGGGATATGGAGAAATCTCAGTTTATGATAGCTCTCAAAATGAAACAGATCACAGGTGAGCTACTACTTACCCTGCTACTTTCTTTGATGTTCTTGTCTTTTTTTTATGAGTTTATGAAACAGATCCCAAGTGAGCTACTACTTACCTTGCTACTTGCTTTGATATTCCTGCCTCTTTTTGCTGAGTTTTATTTGGTGAGTGGTATCTATGAAGAGGCATCAACATCATTATCAGATGTGCTTCATAAATTGCTTAAAACTAAATTGCTTAAAATAAGGCCCGATGAAGTTCATGTTGTACATGATGAACCCACATAGGAGAATGACATCAATGAGTTGGATAACATCATGGAGGCTGCAGGCATAGTGTTTATCCAAGCTAACAAGCATATAAAATCTTCCATGTGATATATTCCATGGCCTAAAGACACTCTTTGGTTCTATTTCCTTCATGCCATGTTATGTTATTTTCACTTGGCATGTGTGGAGCTATATGAAGGAGAGTATAAAATTACTCAGGAAGCCTTTGAAGGGTTCTTTAAAGGATTTGTTTTTTTTCAAGATGTATCTTGATATATTCCTTCATAGGCAGATTGAAAAAAGGCCCTTTGGAGCATAGCTCAAAATTCCCATTTATCTATGAAAAAATACCTGTAGATCATTGGAACTCTATGTTGTTAATATTGGATAGATTTTGGCAAGGATAATGCATTTTATCTAACATGTAGATAACACCCCTTTAGAGACTACTTTCATGTTTCCAAAATTTTAGACACTTGGGTACCTATGTCTTGTGGTTTCCAATGATAGATTTCTAATAAAGGGATAGATTGTAATGATCGAAAATTTCATATACAGCCAATAAATACCACATAATCTATAATAGGAAGATGTTTAGATGCTTTGCTAGCTAAAAATAAAATAAAATTAGGATAATATGAGCTTAGAAGTTTGATCCACAATTTATAGGAAGTATTTCGTATAGGCTTAAATTGACAGACAACTAATTCAAATTTTCCACAGGGGAATCCATGTAATTGAATAAACAAACCTTAATTGCACAACCTCCAACCAAACCCAGCTTGTGTGATCAACAAAAAAATGATAAACACTTATAGTTAAAATGAGTAGGACTCAATAGTTGTAAGTGAATTCATAACTCAATGGCCTAATGATGGATGTGTCCCACAGCCATACTAAGTCTCACTAACAGACTGCTTTAAACTATTTTCATTTTCGGCCTTCCTCACTTCATTTTTGGTCTTCCTCATTCAAGTTTTCTTTGTTTCAAAATGACATGATTGACTTCAAATAGAACAATTCGAAATGTATATCCCTTTGAGAATACCAAGTAAAACCAACAAACAACTCCACATCTTGAAATCCATTCCATTCAGAAAATCCATTCTTTCAGTACACTGAAATATATAGGGAAAGGAAGATAATAGCATTTCAGGTAGGGAAGATAAATATGTCATAACAAAACTCTGATATATAAGCACAATCTTCAATTCTATTGTTTTGTAGGTAAGTACTATCTTCACATTAAAGCATTGTATAAGGTTACTCTACAGAACATCATCTACTTTTTACTGAAGCATATTTTTTTAAAGAAAAATAACAAACAGAGGCTAATATTTGAATCACATAGGAAATTCAAAGAACCTCAAAAGCATAGATTGAAACACTTATTTATTCCTTCACAACCAGGTACATTTCATAAACAAATTATATAATCTGTTGATTTTCTTTCCTCTATAGTGGTTTTCCAGGATGATTTTATTTCCTCTATAGTGTTTTTCCAGGTTATCCAATTTATAGAAATTACAAGTGGGTTGCAGAAGTAGATAACATATCCAAACAAAGAGAGTTGGAGTTTAGAAAAACCCTTGTACATGTCATTTCTCCCACAAACTCATAAAGGTGTGAATTTTGACATAACTTCATCAACTAATGTACCACATTATTATTGTTTTAGGTAACTGTAAGAAAATACTTTTTCAAACTGTTTATAAGCATATGTTGGCTTCTCCCATAAATTCATCATAATAATTTCTTTTACTACAACTTCATCAAACACCACGCCCCTAGTTTTGTTTTAGTAGGTACATAATAATTCTTGTAAACCATGCATGTCATTTCTCCACAAAATCATCAAGGTGCGTGACTTTGACATAACTGCTAATCAACCACTACCAACTTTTGACATAACTTCATCAATAAATCACCATTAAAGTTATGTTTTAGTAAGTATAAATAATTTTACAAACCATAAGTATATGAAATATCTCTTCCTGACAAACTCTTATCAATAGTAAGATTTTTTGACATAATCTGACCAACTCCTGGGTTGGATGAGTATTGGTGTGAAACCACTGTCACTTTAAGGCAAACCGTGTACATGTGTCATTTCTCCCATAAAGGTTTAGGAAAACTTTAAGGCATGTGTCATCTTTATGTCATTTCTCTGTCATTTCTATGTCATTTCTCCCATATATACTATAAGGAAAACTTTATGGAAAACCATGTACATGTTATTTCTCTCCTAAACTCTAGGCAAGGCAAACTTTAAGGTGCATGTCATTTCTAGATGTGATTTATCCCATAAACTTTAAGGAAAACTTTAAGGCAAACCATGCACATACCATTTATCCCACAAACTAAAGGCTTTCTCCCATTAATTAAAGGCAAACTTTAAGGCCTAAACACTGAACCTAAAGTGGTTGAACATCCATAGGATTTTAGTCTGTCTATTGAGTGTTAACTTCTACAAGTTCTATAAGCAGAGTCTGTAAAGGGCCGGGTAGCCTCTGGATCTCATCTTTTATGAAAGGTGACATATCCAGTAAATGCCCCTACAGTCAATCTCTGGAACAGATCTAAATAGAATTTCTTCATTTTAATATCCATAAACCGCAACCACTTTAAGGAAAATCGTGTACATGTGTCATTTCTCCCATAAACTCTTAAGGAAAACTTTAAAGCATGTATCATTGCCTTTTTCCCATTAACTTTAAATCATGTGTCATTTCTCAAGGCTTTCTCCCATTAATTCAAGGCAAAATTTAAGGCCTAAAAACTGAAAGTAGCTAAACTTCCATAGGATAGGATACCCCAAACTCAAGTGGAGTAAAATGTAAAATGTTAAAAGAGGAGTGTTTTATGATGTAATCGATCTTAATAATCTAGATTGGCATGGCTGTATTGAACTTCCATAGGATAGGATCCCCCAAACTCAAGTGGAGTAAAATTTAAAATGTTAAAATTGGAGTGTTTTATGATGTACTGGATCTTAATAATCTAGATTGACATGGTTGTATTTTATTAATGTACCTAAATTTACACCTTCCATGTTGCTTTATTCTTGTAAAATGTTAAAAGTTGAGTGTTTTAGGATGTAATGGATATAAATAATATAGATTGTGTTTTATGATGTAATGGATCTTAATAATCTAGATTGACATGGTTGTATGTTATTAATGTACCTAAATTACACCTTCCATGTTACTTTATTCTTGTAAAATGTTAAAAGTGGAGCGTATTAATGTACCTAAATTTACACCTTCCATGTTGCTTTATTCTTTTAAAATGTTAAAAGTGGAGTGTTTTATGATGTAATGGATATTTATAATCTAGATTGACATGCCTACAGTGATATGATGATAGTGTAGGTTGATGTTGAAGTTGTAAAATTCTTGTACATATCAATTATTATAAATTATTAAACAATTTGATAAGTGCTAAATCATACTTCTTATTAAGGACATAATTAATTTGTAAGTTGAAATTTTTTTCTTAATGTTCTTAGCCTATTTATAGATGTCAAAATAAAGGTTTCTAGATGTGACTTCTCCCACAAATTTCACGGCAAACCAAATTCTAAGGCAAACCCTGTACATGTCATTTCTCCCACAAACTCATAAAGGTGTGACTTTTGACATATGTCATTTCTCCCAAAAACTATAAGACAATGTCATTTCTCACATATACTATAATGCAAAATTTAAGGCAAACTATGTACATGTAATTTCTATCTTAAACTCTACGCAAGGAAAACTATAAGGCATGTCATTTATATATCTGATTTCTCCCATAAACTTAAGGCAAACCATGGACATGCCATTTTTCCCACAAACTAAAGGCTTTTTCCCATAAATTCAAGGCAAACTTTAAGGCCTAAAAACTTAAAGTGGTTGAACTTCTATAGGATTTTACTCTGTCTGTTGAGTATTAACTTCTACAAGTTTTAAAGGTAGACTCTGTAAAGGGCCAGGTAGCCTCTGGATCTCATCTTTTTTGAAAAGGTGACATATCCAGTAAATTCCTTTACAGGCAATCTCTGGAATAGATCTAAATAGAAGTTATTCAATTTAATATCCATAAACCACAACCACTTTAAGGCAAACTATGTACATGTGTCATTTCTCCCATAAATTCTTAGGAAAAAATTTTAAAACATGTGTCATTGGCTTTCTCCCATTAACTTTAAAGCATGTGTCATTTCTCAAGGCTTTCTCCCATTAACTTTAAAGAATGTGTCATTTCTCAAGGCTTTCTCCCATTAATTCAAGGCAAACTTTAAGGCCTAAAAAGTGAACCTAAAGTAGCTGAACTTCCATAGGATACGATCCCCCAAACTCAAGGCTTCCTCCCTTTAATTCAAGGCAATTTTTAAGGCCTAAAACCTGAACCTAAAGTAACTAAAATTCCATAGGATAAGATCCCCCAAACTCAAGGCTTTCCCCCATTAATTCAAGGCAAACTTTAAGGCCTAAAAACTGAACCTAAAGTGGCTGAAATTTCATAGGATTTTATTTTGTTTGTTGAGTCTTAACTTCTACAAGTTCTAAAGGAGTCTGTAAAGGGCCAGGTACCCTCTAGATCTCATCATTTCTTAAGGCATGTAAAGGGCCAGGTAGCCTCTAGATATCATTCTTTCTTAAGGCATGCCATTTCATCTAAAGGGCCAAGTAGCCTCTAGATCTCATCCTTTCTTAAGGCATGTAATTTCTACCATACATTTTAAGGCAAACCATGCATGAACCATGTATATGTGTCATAAATCTCCCTTAAACTCTAGGCAATGCAATATTTAACGCATCTTATTTATCGCACATGTGTCATTTCTCCCATGCATTTGCAATAAATGTTAATTTAATATATTTTGTTAAATTTATTTTTTTCAGGGATAAAAAAAAACCCACTAAATATGGTTGAAAAATGGACATTATGCATAGATGTTTTTTTCTATCCCAATCCAGGGAAAGAAGTGATTACATATGTACTTTCCAATATTGCGACTAGCAAGGTCGTCCAAACGAAAATGAATATACTGGGAAGAACAACAAACAATGAGGCATATTATATTGCATTGATAGAAGGCTTGGGAACAGCTAGGGAGTATGGATCAAATGGAATTGTAGTTTTCACCAATTCTAAACTTGTTTCCAACCAGATGAAAGGCATGTACCAAGATAAGAAGGAGAGGCTAAAACAACTGCATAGAATAGCAAACAATATTGTTAGCCAATTTCAATTTTTTAGTATAAGACATTGTACAAATGTGAATAAGATGTTTGTTGATCTATTGCTTGGGGAAATGCCAATTCAGGATTCATCTATCAAAGATGAATTAATAGATGAATTATAATTATACGGGGTAATTCCAATGCAAGATTTATCTCTCAAAGATGATATAGTTTTGAGACACTCTTCTTCAAAAATTCAAAATTCATCTCTCAAAGATGAAGTAGTGTTGAGATGTTCTCCTTCAAAATTTATTGATGGAAATTATAACATATCTTGGATATGTGTTTGTTTTGTACTTATAAATTGCGAAATGTGCGAAAATTGTGAATGATTTCGCGGCAATTTATATTGCTGCGAAATGTGTTTTAGTAGGGGCTCCGCAAAACTTTCCGGCCGACAGAAAGTTATACAATAGTTTGGCCAAACTTTTGATTAAAAGTTTGGCCGAACTATTAAGTCGTTAGAATTAATGAGCCGTCAGCGCAAAACATAGTTTGGGCAAACTTTTAATCAAAGTTCGGCCGAACTAATGCCTCACCAGTTACGCAAAAACCAAGCTCTGAATACGTTTCTGCAACTTTGGACTGACTAAACTCCATGAAAGGTTGTTAATTAACTGTCGGAACCAAGACAAGCATTTTCAGAATTGAATCTACTTTCAGGAAATATAAATTTTATGGAATTTCATAAACGTTTACTAATTTTAATTATTTTTCTAATAAAAAGGGTGCAAACAATTTCTGAGGGTCATTGTGATTCAGTGAAATTAAAATTTTGTATCTCCCAAAATACATTGTAAAAAAATTGAAAAAATTATGGGGTATTACATTGGTCCATCGTCCCTAATGGGAAGCTTTTAGATTTTTAGTTTATAACTTATATGTTAATAAATTTCTTGCGTCGCGAAACATACTCAAAATATGCAGTTTTTCCATATTGGACCAGTTCAAAAAATTCTAATAATTATGATATGCATCCATTGGTTTTGTAAATATGACAAAACCGAAGTAGACTCTTTCTAGATTGTTGTAACACATTTTGTTTTCTCAAAAACAAAAATTTTCAAAGAATACAACAATATTAACATGACTTCTTATGAATCATTTGATTGTTAAAAAACACACACTCAAAGAAACGCTAAATTGACATATCAAATGTGCATAAAAAAATTCCAAAAAATAAGTAATAGAAAGCTAACAAAATTTTTGACAACTTTTATTTTTATCGCAAATAAAATTCTACACGAAAATTTGTTATAGAATCTGAGAAAAGTTGAAGGGTGCTCCCACCATGTTTAGCGCAAATTGGTGAACTTCACATTTGCAACAAGTGATGAACTTCACATTTTTATAAAATTAAAATGTGAGGACTTCAACAACAACAAAAATTTAAATGGAGTTTCATGCTTATTTTTTAATGACCATGTGTTTTTTTTCAATTTTATACCAAGTGTGCTCCCACCATGTTTTCAATTATATACCAAGGGTGCTCCCACCATGTGAATCACAATTTGGTGAACTTAACATTTTTATATATTATTTGCTTAAATTGAGTTTTACATATCAATTAGTGCTTTGAAAGTTGTGTTTTACATAATTTGTGTACACTAAATTACATTAATTTTTTGAAATTTATTTTGAATTTATTTTAAATAGTAGTTTAAAAAATAATTGTAAATGTCCACGTATATATAGATATCATGGAGGATGAGCGACGAAGATCAACGAAACACATATCTCTACGAGGGGGATCGGGGATCGGGATACTCATGGTATTTAAATATAATCTTATATCTTCATACATATATATACATGTGTGTACATATGGAATTGATTTTTTATCAATTTTGTGAGTTAAATTAGTTGTTAATAAGTTTCATTTTTTATTTTTTAGGAGCTAAGAAAAAGAGGTGTCTACTCACATCAATCCAGCATGCTTCCCCTATTTCACACAATCGTGGTATAGTTCCACGCAATTTAATACGATGAATATGTACATGTATTTATATGTATGAATTGATTATAAATTCATATTTTTTTATGAAACTTCTCTCTCGTCTCATGAGGTACATGGTGGTTCACATTCCCTTGGAGGGCCATCGATAAGTTCTAGAGGATTGCATGAAGATGGTGATATGTATTCCCCTAGATTCCAATCAACGGATGGTCCTGTTGGTTCTCAACCAATCGGTGGTCGTTCTGGTTCTCAGCAGGGTCATTCTAGTTCTCAACAGTCTCAGGGTGCACAAGATGCTAGCCAACCACATCGAGGTGGCCCATCAATTTAAATATTATTTTCATTCAATTTGTAAAAAATTGTTTACATTTTTTTTTTTAATATATATAAAATTTTATATATTGATGCAGAAGCTGAAAATTCTGCTCCAAATGTTGCTAAAAAAAGACGTAGGGCAGAACGCATTATTCAAGAAGAAGTTCGTACACCAACCATGACTTATTCGTCTAAAATTTCTGATATACCTTGGGAAACAAACATGCAACAATGCACCTTACAAAGGTGTCAACATCTTCATGCAAAATTGAAGAGAGATCTCGTGGCTTTGACTCTACCTGCTGAGAGTCGACAAAGCTTGGAAATAGTTACACACTCTTTAAGCGAAATAGTAGATGTGTACCTAAATCTTAGGCCAACCACTGATACTTTTGTAGAAGTGATCAGAAAAAGAAAGGAAGCAGTGATGGGTCTCGATACATGGGAGGTTGTTAAACAAAGAGTTACATCAGAAATGGCCAAGTCTATGTTTAATTTCAAATAAGGGATGAAAAGAAAGATGCTGAAGGTGAAATATTTCAAGCACCCTCATATAGCTCACTATTTGTATGATAAACATCTTGAGGCCTATGGAAGACTCTCATGGAGCGACGAGGTTCTGCTTTATTTTGAAAAATTATTTTATGAAGAACTATTTTTGCAAATGAAACCCAATTACAATGACTTTCCCTTTGAATTTTTTGGTCTTGGGAAAGGTCGATTGTATGACCGTAGGGGCGCTAGGCATGATGTTGAGTTTCCTCGCGCTAAGCCACCATTGGTTAGTCGACCTCTTCGTGTTGAAAATTTACAGTCAGAGATGGATGCCACTTCTCAAATTAGTCGAGAAGCAAGGGATGCCATCATTGACAATGTTCATAGTGGATTGGGTGGAGTCGATGTTTTTCTGAATCGAAAAAGAGCACGTGAAAATGCACACGCTAATTTTGTGTATTATACAGATGAAGAGATTGGCAACATGAGTGTTGAAGATCTCAAAAAATATGCAAAGAATTGTCGCAATGGTTAGCAAGACCTAATTGTTCATGAGCAAGAAGGCATGGGAACGGTATGTGTTAATGGTTAGGGTGATTATTTTAACACATGTACAATTTGTAATAAATACATATATATACATACATTTACTTGTATACATTAATATAACAAAAATGTACCATTATATGTTAACACCATTTGTAGTTGTCACGCTTGATGAGTGAAGAAAATGTTAATATCACGGTCGGGCCCTCCGGTTCAAACAATAAGATGGGTCCCACCATCAATCATACAATCAAGATAGTTCTCACCATCAAGATATGTTGGCAAATGTTAGTGTTTTTTAAGTGAACACATGATGATGTACAATTATTTTTTATCTATTATTATATATATATATATATATATTTCGAAACATGATGAGATATTTTTAAAATAAATAATTGTGCACACGTGTACATGTATATATATAATAAAATATTCTAACAGATTCTAATTCCGTCCAATGGTTTTGGGATGCCGGTACCTTCTTCTTCCTTGGGAGATGTACCAGATCCACCATCACAAGTATGAACAACCTTTCACTTTTAAATATGTTTTTAAGTTATATATTCCACCTCAAAAAGTTCCATTAAAAAATGAGATATATCTAGATCTTGAGTTATTTTAAATTTTTTGAATTTTAGGTTTTTGGAGATTTTCTTTCCAAGCCACTCTTACGAGATGTGCCAAATCCACCAGCACAAGTATTCAATTTTTCACTTAAAATATATATATATATATATATATATATATATATATATATATATATATATATATATATATATATATATATATATATAGTAGAGATTATAAGTTACTCAAGTGAAGTTTAAAGTTTTATTATAAATTGAGATAGAGATCTTGAGTTGCAATTTTAAATTTTGAATTTTATGTTTTTGGATATTTTATTTTGGAGCCTCTCTTAGGAGATGTTGCCAAATCCACCAAAGCCTAGTATTCAATTTTTCACTCAAATATATGCTTTTTTTAATTTATAAGCTATAAATTGATTTAAAAAGTTTTATTAGAAATTGAGATCTAGACCTTGAGTTATTTTATACTTAAATATTTTTGAATTTTGGAAGGTTCCTATAGAGGATTTCTTTTCTCCAGGAATAGAGATGGAGATAGAACATCCACAACATTTCAACCATTTGAGCAAGTTGTTTAACATTTCTTTTAATATTATTGAAAAATAAAGTTTATATGTGCATTTTCATTTGAAAATTTTTAATATATATATATATATATATATATATATATATATATATATATATATATATATATATATATATACTTGTATATGTATATTGTACAGTTTATTGTTGAAGATGTTCCAGTGGGCAAAGTTTTAGTCGACGAGCAACAAATGGAGAGGGAACCTCATGAGGTATTGCATGATTTTTTTTTACATTTTGGTTTTTTATATAAAGTTCTATATATTCTCATTCAATTTTAGAACATTAAATTTTAATGTTTGTACAAATTGTGTACAGCTTCCCCATGCTTCCGCTTTGCAGGATAGCTCGAGGATCATGACTTTGCTGGGAGAGACACTACATCCATCTATATTTCATGGATGATACACATGCACGTGCAACATTATATTTTCAATAGATAAATAGCCTTAAATTTACTTTTTTATATATAGTGTTATCTAGATGCAGTCATATATAACTTGATACTTGTGAGATACAAATTTTGGAAATATTTCATGTGAACTACATTTGGTACATGTGAATGTGATATAATGTTTTGTTTTTATTGTATAGTTGAACTACATTTGGCACGTGAAGTAATTTTGTGATCTATAATGTTTTGTTTTTAAAAATCAAGTTTTGGATGGTTGAACTACATTTGGCATGTGAAGTAATGTTGTGTTATAATTTTTTTTGTTTTTAAAACTTAAGTTTTGGATGGTTGAACTACATTTTGCATGTGAAGTAATGTTGTGTTATAATTTTTTTTGTTTTTAAAACTCAAGTTTTGGATGGTTGAACTACATTTGGCATATGTTTTTAAAATTACAGCTGTCGTTTTCCAAACAAAAAAAAAATCACATGAATATATATATGTACATGTGGAAATGATTTAAGTACATGTTTGAATATATATGTTAAAACGAATGAAGTACAATACATATCAAAATATATATATATATATATATATATACAATCATAAGATTCTAGGTCTTGTTAGATGTGTCAAAAAATCATAAAATTTTAAAATTGCATTCTATAATGTATATATATCCAGTACATGCAACATTTTTCATCAATGCATGTATAGAATCTCTACTTTCAGTTAATTGCATTCTAGAACATATATATCCAATACGTGCAACATTTTTCATCAATACACATAGAAAAGCTACTTTCAATTAATTGCATTCTAGAACATATATATTATCCAGTTGCAACATTTTTCATCAATGCAAATAGAAAAGCTACCTTCAGTTAATTGCATTCTAGAACATATATATCCAGTATGTGCAACATTTTTCATCAATGCACATAGAAAAGCTACTTTCATTTAATTTCATTCTAGAACATATATATCCAGTACTTGCAACATTTTTCATCAATGAAAATAGAAAACCTACTTTCAGTTAATTTCATTTTAGAACATATATATCTAGTACGTGAAACATTTTTCATCAATGCACATAGTAAAACTACTTTCAGTTAATTGCATTCTAGAACATATATATATCCAATACGTACAACATTTTTCATCAATGCACATAGAAAATCTACTTTCAGTTAATTTCATTCTAGAACATATATATATCCAATATGTGCAACATTTTTCATTAATGCACATAAAAAATCTACTTTCAGTTGATACTAGTGTGCATGTACCAAAACAATGTACATGTGCAAACACTTGCATAGATAACATAACAAGGCAGTTAAATTTTTAGTTGAGTTCTGGAAGTTCTAAAACATGAATCCAAAGAGAAGAAATTGTTGGGTAGTTCAATCAAAAAAATTCCATTGGAATGCCATCTTCAATAATCCATTCATGATCGAATTTTGTCATTTTCCATTTCTTAATTTTCATTTTTTTCTTTGATTTAACCTCTATCAACTTTATGTGTGATGCACACACCAAGTGACTATATTGAAAAATTATGACATCATGTTCATAGTCTTCGAAGTAATCAAAATCTCCACTTCGATTAGTTTGTCTGAAAAAATAATCTTTGAGTATAATAGATCCTTTGTCATATGGAAACCCGTGATCATTATAGTTTTCTAATAATTTCATCTTTTGTTCAATGCAACACATCAAATAATACTTCACATTTTCATCATTGTCAGTAGGTACAATTACAGAAAAAACATCTACTCCACAATAAACAAACTTATGTGTTTAAATTTAGATCATAATTAACATGAAAATTTAACTTTAAAATAATTTTAGTATCTATTTCTAGATCTCTATCATTTGAAAGCAATTCAAATGTTACCTTCTCTAACAAGATCAGAAACTCGATCACCATCAGATGATACTGTAGTCTCCTCTGATTACATTTCTTAAAACATTACAACGAACATTTTCGCCTTTGTATTTAGCTCTATATGTTTCCAATCTTTTACATACATTTTGTTTTCACAAACATCATTGGATTTTGTGTTGTCTATTCAAACATGAAAAAAACAAGAATGTTTTCTTTTATCCAATGCAAACACATTTGTGGACAACTTTGTTTTAATTGAATACAATTTTCGAGTCCCTTTTATTGTTTCAACATCATTTCCAATCGATCTATCTACATCATTGACCCCAATATGCCAAAAAAACCTATATATGGAAAATTCAAAGAAGAATGTAAATATGATATCAAAATACCATCAAAGATAATCATTGTGATAAATGTACACTGTTTAAAATTGGATATCCAATAAAAATTAAATTGAATATACCTTCGCACTTCCCTTGATCAGTTAGTGTCATTGCTTAGTGCAGCGATGCACCATTGAACAAATTCTTTAGCGTCCACAAGTTGGTTTGCAGAGGGGTTCATTTGACATCTTCGAAGTGCTCATTTTATGCATGCCCCTACACCATCATGTTCTCCTTTTCCATGGCCAGTCTCAAAGAAATTCCAACAATGTTTAATGCAGGTTTTCTTATGAAGACAACACAACCAAAAGAATGATAATGAAGATTTGAATTGACCTACGTATCCATCTGACTATATCCAATGTTCATTGAATTTTATTCCATGACTTTTCAAGGAGTCATAAAACTTTCCAAAATAGTGTTGTACAAAATATGTATCATGTGTACGATCGTCACTGATATAAAAGTGATATTCTTTAATAACATGTCGATTTTCACTGGTGCTTTCTATATGATCGACGTTTTGTTTAGCATGTCTATATAGAATATGGACGAGCATGGAGACTTGGTCAGAATGATAGTATTCACTCTGAATTTCTTTTTGTGAAACAAATATGTAGTTTTCTGCAAAATCAATTGTTGACAAAATGGTCCCTGGTGGAAAAAATTTACGGGATTTTTTGAATTGCGAGTCCTGACATCGAGCTCTATGGGAATGCTTGGTGTATTTATAAATTTATGCCTCAAACTTTCTCAAAAAATCTATCACAAAAATTTCTTCTTCTTGTAATTAAATTCTTTTAGCACTATTTGAACCTTGAATCGATGTATGGATATATTCATATCTCTTCCATTTCACTTTCATGTTGGAAAATGATTGATCATTTATATCAGTACGATATTTTTTTGAAATTTAGTCAAATTTCCACAATCATCACATTTTCTACCACCAACACATTTCTTTTCGTAAAATAATTTATGGTTTTCTCTTCCTAATAGAATTTGAGATATGAAATCATGGATAGTGGAAGGAGGAGGTGAATCTTTCCAAAATTTTCTACCAAAATTAAGGAATATGTCATAATATAACTAAAATTCCACATGATAACGACAACAACAAGTGTCGCATACAGTGATAGGTTTTACAAACCATGGTTTTTGTTGAACAAAAGCACTAATTGAGACATCAATTTCACGATTCTCTTCTTTGAATTTGTTGAACAACTTTATCTGAGTGGTGTCCAAGAAATGTTTTTCATGTGCTTCGTACTGATTTTGTGCTATTCTTCTTCGCATCACATCCCTTGCATTTGGCGAAACACGTGAATTTTTCTTCCAATATTCATATATTATTTTTTTAACATTTTCTCCAAGTCTATCTTTGTATGGTTGCCTACAAATAGCTCTCCAACAAGAAAGTTCATCATTTACATCTATTTGCAACCGAAATTTCTGATGTTTGTGCAAAGTTTTTCGCGAGGTTCCTCATGCTCGTGGCATATATTTTACCAAGTGATTCTCTTTAGTACTTCATGAAACCACTGCTATATGTATTGCTCTACGTATAGCTAAAACATTTTTATGTCTAGATCTTCCAATTGAATTTATAGCACTATTTATATTTTGTATCACATTTTCCTTCATTTTTTTTTTCTCTGGTTGATTTTCGAATACCCAATAAATTCATAGCTTCTTTTAATTTCCTTAATGATAGGAGACCTTTCAACATTTGGGCTTGAACTGTCACATTTTCCTTTATGAAATACTTCTCAAAAATGCGGTTAACACGATATCGTATATAATGGTCAGTTTTTTTATCTCCATATGTGTGAGTGTCAACATTTTCTAACATCTCGTCATCGACATTGATTTCATCTGTACATATTCGAATGAATAGTACATAATAAGTTCACATATTCAATAAATAACTAAATTAATAAATATATGTATAATTTCAATAATACGTGCATGTGTTCAATATATATATATATATATATATATATATATATACCTTTTGATTCAATTTCTTCACTTGAATTTCTTTCATCATTTTCACCATGTTTGATCATTGGTTCAATATCTCTCACTTTCTCTTTCAAAATTGTGTATCTCATCATCAATGTTTTGAGGAATATCTCTCTCTGTTTACATTGCAAAATATTTTTCAAATTAGTTCATCAAATAAAAATTAAGCTTCACATTTTACACTAGGAAAATTTTAAATATCAAATTCATAATATTTACATTTACATACCCGCTTCAACTTCTAGTTGAGGTTGATTTTCCCTTTCAATATTTGAGAGTGCTTCTCTCTTTATTTTGCGAGATTCTCTTCCCTTTTCTCTACGTTCCTCAGGGTCTCTTGTTCGATCATATTTTCTCGTGCAATTCCTTTGATTTCCCATGCTAATAGAGTATGAAGTTCAAAAAAATTCCTTCAAAAATTTAGACAAAAACTCAATTAAAAAAAACATCACAAAAGATTTAATTTAAAAAAAAAAACTCATTTTAAAAATTTTGCAAAAAATACACACTTCAATCCAAAACACTTACTTTAAAAAATCCGAGAAAAAAATGTCTTATAAAAATGAAACGAAGCTCAAAATATTTCCTTCCAAGTCCTACAAAAAAATTTCATTTAAAAAGTTAGACAAAAACTCATTTTAAAAAATCATTATAAAAGATTTACTTCAACCCAAAACACGTACTCTAAAAATATATCACTTCAAAAAATACTTCCAAAAAATTTCCATTGAAAATTAATTCCAACTTCTTAAAAAATTTCACTTTAAAAAATACCTCAAAAAAACCTCTAAAAAAATATCACTTTAATAAATACCTCCAAAAAATGTCCTTTGAATATTAAGCCTAAAAAGAGTCCTTTCAAAATTAAGTCCAAAAAATGTCTTTTGGAAATTAAGCCCAAAAACCTCTAAAAACAAAATACATCCAAAAAAATGTCTTTTGAAAATTAAGTCTGAAACCTCTAAAAACAATGAAACTTAAGCCCAAAACTTCTAAAAACAAAATACCTTAAAACCAAAAAATGTCTTTTGGAAATTAAGCCAAAAAACCTCTAAAAACAAAATACATCCAAAAAAATGTCCTTTGAAAATTAAGCCCAAAACTTTTAAAAACAAAATACCTTAAAAAAAAACCAACGAAAATTAAGCCCAAAACTTTTAAAAACAAAATACCTTAAAAAAAAATCAACGAAAATTAAGCCCAAAACTTCTAAAAATAAAATACCTTTAAAAAAAACAATGAAAATTAAGACCAAAACCTCTAAAAACAAAATACCTTAAAAAAAAACAAAGACCAAAAAATATCCAAAAAATGTATCACATACCTCAAAGAAATTTCCTTTGAATGTTATGCCAAAAAGTCCTTAAACCCAAAACAATCCTTTGCAAAATCATACCAAATGAAGAAATGTGTGAAATTATGCGAAAATAATGAATGCTTTTACGTCAATTTATATTGCCATGAAATGTTTTTTTTTTAGGGGTTTCATTGTATTTTTCGGCCGACGGAAATTCAAGTAAAAGTTCAGCCGAACTTTTGTAAGAAATTTCGCCGAACTTTTGTAAAAAATTCGGCCGAACTTTTGTGTCGTTAGCCTTGACGGGCCATTGGTGCAAAAAAAAATTCGGCCGAACTTTTTTTAAAAGTTTGGTCGAACTAACACGTCCGCAATTACGCAGATCCAAGCTCTAAATACATTTCTTCAACTTTGGACTAATTAAACTCCACGAAACTTTATGAATAAACTGTCGGAACCAAGACAAGCATTTGCATAATTCAATCTAGTTTCAGGAAAGATAACTTTTATGGGATTTCATAAATATTTACTAATTTTAATTAATTTTGTAATAAAATGGGAGCAAACAATTTCTGAAAGTCATTATGAGTGAAATCAATATTTTGTATCTTCCAAAATACACTGTAAAAAAAATTGAAAAAATTATGGTGCATTACATTGGTCCGTCGTCTGTAATGGGTAGTTTTTAGATTTTTAATTTATAACTTATATGTTGAGAAATTTCATGCGTCGCAAAACATATTCAAAATATGCAGTTTTTTCATATTGGATCAGTTCAAAAAATTCTAGTAATTGGTATGCATCAGTTGGTTTTGTAAATATAACAAAATCGAAGTAAACTCTGTCTAGATTGTTGTAACACATTTTGTTTCTCAAAAACACAATTTTTTCAAAGAATACACCAGCGCGTATTAACATGACATTTTATGAATCCTTTGATTGTTAAAAAACACACACTCAAAGAAACGCTAAGTTGACATATCAAATGTGTACAAAAAATTCCAAAAAATAAGTAATAGAAAGCTAATAAAATTTCTGATAACTTTTAGTTTTAGCGCAAAATGAAATTCTAAACAGAAAACTTGTTTTGGCTTGCAGAAAGTTGAAGAACAAAAAAAAATGAAATTTTTTTCTCAAAAAAGTGCAAAAAGTGTAACCCAACTTCACATTTTCACCAATTATATAGTTGTTCAAGTTCTAAAAACTAAATCAAATAACCAATGGGAGTTCCTCTCAATATGGTCTAGATTTCAACCTCTCGAACCTCCCAAAAGAAAATTTATAGTAGAAATGCTAACATGACCATTTTGAAGCACAATTTGAGGAGAATTCAAGAATCTCAACTTCCTATGATCTCTCCTAAATTATCGTGACCCAAATTCTAGAAGTTAGACCAAATGATCAACAAAATTTCCCCTCACTGTGGTCCAAGTTTCAATTTCTAGGACCTCCCAAAAGAAAAACTATAACATAAATTCTGACATGAACTATTTGAAGCATGATTTTAGGAACATTCAGGAAAGTCGACTTCCTCTTATCATATATCCTAAAATATCGTGACCCAGGATTTGAAAGTTGGACCAGGTGATCAACATGATTTATCCTCATTATGGTCCATGTTTCAGCTTATGGAACCTATAACAAAAATTCCCAAATGACCTTTTAAATATCCATTTAGGAATCTCAACTTCCTCTGATCAAATTTCCTAAAATTTCACGACCCAATATCTCAAAAGTAGACCAGAGGATCAACAATGTTTCCCCTCACCATGGTCAAAGTTTCAGCTTCTGGAACCTCCGAGAATAAACATTATAGCAGAAAAGTTAGCAATTGTAATCATAGAGCCCTGCATCTCAACATGTAACATATTAACTTGTACAACTCAAGACAATTTTCTTACAACCTCAACGTTGAATTTCAATATAATCCATAGAATAGTTAAGGCAATTTTCATATTGATTCCATGCAACAATTTCCTATAGCCATTCAAAATTTTCATAGAGCTATGCATTAAAAACTAATCATCATATTCATAGCTCACAATTAATAACACTTATTGAGATCTAACAACGACTAAAAATGAAGGCGGGACTTTGATTTTCCACCCAACCATAGACTAGTTGTATCCTGTATTTCTTGCAGTAGTGATACAAGTCCATTAGCTATCAGAATTATCCAAGAACTTTCACTTCTGAGATGTTGATATAATTTCATTTAAAAGAGCATAAAGAACCACATGTGCATGCTTAAACAAGAGGAAGCATGACGATAATCAGCAACTCAAAGACATGAGACATTTGAGAACGGAATTCACCTAGTGTGGGCTATGTCTCTGGGTCTGGTGTCAAGATAGTGGAGGCCACTTCATATAATGTTGTAAGAGATGATGATGTACATGGAAGAATATTTTTCATATCAAGGTCATACACCCTCAAACAGAGTGGCTTGTCTCTCCACAAGATGTTCCTCTCACAAGAACTCTCACTCAAGAAGGGCTTCCTTCAGCATGAAAAACTAACAAGATCTTACACAATGTGGCAATTAGTATCCCTTCAATATAGTTACACAGGGATCTCAACAACAATACATAGCATGAAAAGCTAAATACATCTCACATAATGTGGCAATAATGATCCTGCAACATAGCATCAAATAGGTATCTCAAAAATAATACATCATCTCAACAATAATGAAAGGAAATGTAACATGACTATTGCATGTACCTTCACTTCTGAATTTGGCCGAAAAATGGAATGTTGAGCTGTTGAATCTAACTGTACCAATGAATTTGTGGCATCGAGTGGTCTAAAATTGACCATCCACACATCAAATTCTGACACCGTCAAAATATGGGCCTTCAGGAATCTTTTATATTCTCCGTGATTCTCCAAAGATGTTGTTCTATGGGCTGCCTGGAAATCCGCTGCTAAAATGGTGAATATGATGTTTCCATTGCGTTCCCTACGAAATTTCATGAAACTTGACTATAAAGTTGACATAATTCTGATAAAGTGATTTTTTCCATCCTTGGGAAAATTCTTCAGTTCATGGTTCCTCTCCTGCATCTAGGCATGGTCCCCTCTGGGTCATGGTTCCACGCCCTCCCGGTTCCACAACTTTGCAATTCATGTTTCGCTCTGTGCTCCCTCTTTGCGGTCGAATGAGCTAGTAGTGTTTAAATACAGTTTATTCGACGAACTTAACAAAGTATGGCCCCATGGGTCATTAGCAGAGGTTATAATTAGGGCAGTAGAGATCAAGGTTCAAATCCCGCCAACATCCCACATATTGTGGCACGTATTATTTTTCGTGGTTCGTTTGAAAGTTGACGCATTAACTTGTTTGACCATTGTTTATTTGCGCAGTTTTTTAACACATTTTTTGGGACGGTGGTTAAATAACGTGGTTTTTGTTTGTTTTCATTCCATCGTTTAGAGTTATACAATATATGGGACTGCTTGGTGGGGTCCATCTCACGTGGGTCAAGCAGGTTCGAGCCCCGCCGGTCCCGGAGTTTTCCACTTTTGTCGGAGCAGTGGAGGGGTCGAGTTTGCCTATGGGCGGCCTACCCGACAGTGATATATATACGGTGCCCACAACCTTCGGGCTCGGTAAGGTGGTGCGGTGGTGGGGTTTGACCACCTACCACCATATACAATATGTTTTATATAACCGACCAATGCAGCAGGGTGGCAGGGGTTATGGCTTACCCCTTAATTTAATACTTTTTATTGTTATTTAAAATAAAATGGTTGTTTTTATCTTTGTCGAAAATAAGGGTCATTAGGAAAATTAATTAGGCAACAATTTTTCCCGTCCTAGCAGCCGGATTCCATGCGCCGAGTCTCGGTCAATTTGTAGGACCATTAATCCTAGCCCACATGCCCACTTTGACTTGCTCTAAATTCTTCATACAAGCTCGAATTGGAGTGTCGTTTGTACCATTGGAATCAGGGCGATGAGCACTTTGATCTAGACCTAGTTCGAGAGAAATATGACCACTTTTAATTTTGACATGTTCTAAGTCCTCTTGGACTTCTTAGTGTGTCTAGAGTCACCTGGATCATTCCTCCCCACTGGGGATATTTTGGTCCTCGAAAAGCATGAACATAATCTGCAACTTCCTTGTACCTTGTCTGCACCACAAGTGTATTGACAGGTCACCCTACCTTCTCCTTCACCTTTGTTCTTCAGAGCCATAAGCCATGAGCCAACACCTCCATCCTCTGCAAACCTGCAGTAAAATATTTTTCAAATTACATGACCAACTATGACCCAAGCATCCCATAATTTCCATGAGTTTATAACTCATACTTTGTGGTCAAGTTTACATCAAAAGGGAAATCAATACCCCAGCTATCAGTATAAGGCCAAACATCATCGTTTCTTAACAAGTGATGGAAAACACGTCATCACTTTTACATTTTAAGTTGCAACGCATGATTTACAAAAATAAGGCCATGAAAAACAAACACATATAAAAAAAAACATCTCTCACTTATCAAAGTGAATGGGTTATTTTCCTATGGTGGATTCACCTGTTGAATGATTTCTTCAACTGGTTCATGCACAGACACTTTGTCCTTGAGACGTTGCTCTATATGGAGCCTCCAACACGTGGCTCTTTGATAACTACTTTTGTCACGATGACTGCAATGATTCTTCTTCCTCCAAACCTACTTTACCTTCTTCTTTTCCTGCTACGAATAAGGCCTTTCACGCCTTATCCTATTTCATGATGCCATTCTTTTCTAGCACTCAACAAACACATGGTTATGTACACCACAAAACCTACATGTTTTTCGATGCCATGGTTTATGTTCATTATTAGCAACATGATTTTAATCGAAATTAACATTAGAATACTGAGACATGTTATACCTTTCCTCGTTGTCTCTGTTGCAATTATGGCGACAAGAGTTTGCCTCAGCTCTTCCACTGCAATATGCATTGTCATGGGATTATGGTGAAGTGTTCCCATCATTCTCTTTCCTTGGCGATCTCAACAACTTCTGGTTGTCTTGGGTGAAATTATGGTGATGAGAGTTTGCCTCAGCTCTTCCTCTGCAATATGCGCTGCCATAGGATGATGGTGAAGTGTTCCCATCATTCTCTTTCCTTAACGGTTTCAACCATGTCTTGGAAGCTTCTGACACCTTTCAAATTAGGGGAATTTTGAGGTCTAAAATGGGTCTCCTAAGAAAATAATAAAATAATAGTTAAACCAATAAAATAATATATATGAATTTTCAATTCACTTTTTGCACCACAATCCATGTAACCATAGTTAAATTCAATACAAAAGTTGTACCAAAATAAAACTAATAAAAAAATTGTATTGATGTGACTATAAATAAGAATGAGATTTTCAAGAAAAAATCATGATCATTGAACAACTAATGCATTTGTCCTTTGTACTTAAATAACTTAAAATAAAATATAAATATAAATTTATAAATTCTTAATTATATTATATGCTATTAATTAAAATTTATATTATTTAAATTGTATAATAACATGTATTTAATATATTATATAAAAAAATACAATATAATGTAATATAACGAATGTATAGGGATATGCATTGTTTCTTTCAAGAAATATGAAATAACAATAATATTTTTTTATTCAAAAAGTGTGAAATGAAATTTATTATGAGTACTTTACTTTGACTTTAAAATTATTTAGAGCACTACCATGGTTAACCATGAGTTTTTATCCACCATTGAGAATTTTACAAGTAAGTACCTTTAACTCAAGCAATGCCACCTCAACCATTAGGGATGATGTCATCCCCTAAAATGTGATTGGTTCTCATAAAGTGAATTTTGATTGTACATTTTCCTTAGGAGGCCCATTTTAGACCTCAAAATTCCCTTAATGGAGAACTCTCCTTCAGTGTATCCCAAACATGTGTATCAATCTCTTTGCATGACCTCTAATGGTTGAATCATGCCTTGGCCATTAATACCAAGTCTTCCTCCTTTATACCCCATCTTGGTAAGGAGCTTCATGCCAGTTCCTGTAATGGGTACCTCCACATTTCCAACAAAAATAACATCATGTGAATATGAAACTGAAGAATGATCAACATTTTTTACCTCAAATATCAATTCTGAAATAGGTGATGGTGGCTTCTCGAAGCCTTCGTTGCCCTTCAACTTCTCCAAGGCCTCTTCTGTGACTCGTAGTTGAAGCTGTAGTCCCTACTTCTCCTCTTTCTCTTCTTGTAGATGCCTCCTTAATTCAACATCCTTTGCTTGAAGGCTTTGGTTGTTTCACTTCAATTATTCCAAGGTTGCTTCTGTAGCTTGCAACTGAAGTTGCAATCTCTGCTTATCCTCTTTCTCTTCTCATAGAAGTCTCTTAAATTCAGCGTTATCTGCTTGAAGGCTCTAGTTGATCTCCTCATTCAAATACGATGAGACGATGAGGGTGATGAATGTTTACTTGATGATGTGGATGGAACATTGTTCCCTTCTCCTTGTTTCTCCTCTTTCTCATAAGCTTCATAAATCATGTCCACCATTTTGGACATCCTAAGGATGGCCTCCTACATATATTTCTTATCATTTATTGTTGACGTTCAATCGGTGTTCATGCTAGCAATTAAAATCAACAAGAAGACCGCTCTAATACCAATCTTGATCTGGGTCCATCAGCTACCAGAATTGTCCAAGATCTTTTACTTCTATGATGTTGATAGAATTACATTTAAAATAGAATAAATAACTACATGTGCATGCTTAAACAAGAGGAAATATGACGACAATCAACAACTCAAAGACACAAGACATTTGATAACGGAGTTCACCCAGTGTGGGTTGTCTCCAGGCATGGTGTCAATATAGTGGAGGTCAATTCATATAATGTTGTAAGTGATGATGATGTACATGGAAGAATCTTTGTCATAACAAGGTCATATGCCCTCAAATAGAGTGGCTTGTCTATCCACGATAAGTTCCACTTACAGGAAATCTCACTCAAGAAGGGCTTCCTTCAGCATGACAAACTAACAAGATATTACACAATGTGGCAATGAGTATCCCTTCAACATAGTTACACAGGGATCTCAACAACAATACATAGAATGCAAAGATAAATACATCTCACATAATTTGTCAATAATGATCCTTCAAGATAGCATCAAACAGGGATCTAAAAAATAATACATCATCTCAAATAATGAAAGGAAATGTAACATGATTTCTTCATGTACCTTCACTTCTAAAGTTGGCCGAAAAATGGAATGCCCAGCTATTGAATCTGACTACACCATTGAAATTTTGGCGTCAAGTGGTGTAAAATCGACCATCCACACGTCAAATTATGACACCGTCAAAATCTGGGCCTTTAGGAATCTTTTAGATTCTTTGTGATTCTCCAAAGATGTCATTCCATGGGCTACCTAGAAATCCGCTGCTCAAAAGGTGAATCTGACGTTTCCATTGTGTTCCCTACGAAATTTCATGAAACTTGACTATAAAGTTGACACCATTCTGATAAAGTGAATTTTTACCTCCTTGGAAAATTCTCTAGTTCATGGTTCCACAACTACATCTGGGCATGGTGCCCTCTAGGTCGTGGTTCTGCACCCTCTTTGTTCCACAACTCTGCAATTCGTGTTCGGCTCTTTGCTCCCTCTCTGTGGTCGAATGACCTAGTATTGTTTAAATACAGTTTATTCGGTGGACTTAACAAAGTATGGCCCCATGGGTCGTTGGCAGAGGTATAATTAGGGTTGTAGAGGTCAGGCTTCAAATCCCGCAGACCTCCCACATATTGTGGCATGTATTATTTTTGGAAGTTCATTTTAATTTTGGCACATTGACTTTTTTTACCATTGTTTATTTGCACAGTTTGTTAACATATTTTTTGGGCCGTTGGTTAAATAACGCGATGGTGGTTTTTTTTTATGCCACCGTTTCAGAGTTATGCACCACCCAGTGGGGCTTGATCCAGATTTATGCAAGAATGCAAAAAAATGCACATATAGCCATAGATACAGAGCTACAGCAGAAACAATGAAACATCTATCCATGGACCCATGTTGCTCCCTGTTTTCCCAAAAAATGTCGTTTATGGCCTCAAAATGGCTCTGGAAGTTCAGGACCCGAAAAACTGCTAAAAATGGTAAGTTGTGCTACAACTTAAAAACTGAAAGAACTGATGGTGGGGGTTCAAATGGAATAGGTGGGTGGCCACCAATATCCACCTGGATCATTAAGGCCGCAAAACAGCTCTGGGAGTGCAAGATCCGAAAACTTGCTAAAAATAGTAAGTTGTGCTGAATGTGAAAAGCTGCAAGAATTGATGGTGCGGGTCCAAATGGAATAGGTGTGTGGCCACCGATATCCACCTGGATCATTCCTCCCTCCTTAGGAAGCAATGGTCCCCATTGCGTTGAGATCCTCCATGAGATGAGGTAAACTATGTTGAACTTGGTATTAGATTTGTCGAAGATGTCATGGACCTGCGGGCAGACATGCTGGATGCATTTAGTAATTTTGGTTTATTTATCAGCCTCATACAATACATGTGTGGATTTTGTATCTGTAGTTGTAGGAGGTATGGCAACATCAGACGACGTTGCGTCGGGGGTCAGATCAATGGAGTGCTTGTCCTCACAGTGTAGAGGAACCTCTGTGAGTGAGGAGAAAGCGTCCTCGTATTCCTCCATGACTTTGTCCATCTGCTGCAGCTGTGAAGGGGAGCCCTGTTTCAAGGTTGTGGCCACAATATTCTTCTTTCCCTGTGAGCGAGTTGTAAGTAAAATAAATTTACTGGTTTGGGAAACAATCTTACTACGTTTTTTTGCAGTAGTCAAACAGATGACAGGAGGCGGTACTACCTCCAGTATCCTGTACAATTTATTTCCCAAAGTAATAATAACAGCACGAGGCCTAGACTCATACACAGCATGTCGCCTCCACAAGTATGGTCGGCCCAATAATACATCAGCTACATCAAGAGGAGCAACATCACATAATACCTCATCCGTGAATGGCTTGATGTTGTACGGAAGGCGACACTATTGGCAGATGTGGATATCTCTCCCTGGGTGAAGCCACCCGATGGTATACGGCTACGGGTGTGCTAAGGTAGATAAGCTGAGATACTTCATGACCTCTGCTAAAATGAGGTTCTTTTGACTTCCGCTGTCAACAAGGAATTGCAGTAGATAACCCTTCACCCACATCGGCGAATGGAAGAGGCGCTCCCCCTCCTCTGGATCCTCGGGATCCTCCCTATTTATCTTGGTGGTAGCAACAATGGAACTAGGATCTGCATCAATGATTTGCTTCCCTTTGTCATTGCCTTTATCTAGTTCTGACTCAGGATCAGAAAATGCATCTGATTCAGGTGCCTTTAGTTCGGCCACCAACAACTGTTTGGCCTTACACTCATTTGTGCTATGAGTGGGGTTGTTATGAAATTCACACCACTTACCCGTTTCCTTCTTTGGATTTGTGATGTTGTTCTGAGTCGTCTTGCTTTGGTTTTTCCCCTTGTTCTGCGGTTCAGGGGCACCTTTCCTTGGCTTTGGATTCACAAATCCAAAGTCTCGCTTCTTCTGCTTAAATTTCTGCTCGATCTTGGTAGCATAGCGATATGCCGTGCCAAGCGATGTAATGTCAAGGAATTCCATTTCCTCCTGAATGTGGTTGTGAAGACAGCTGCGATACTTGAGCACCAAATGTCTCTCTGAATCTTTAATACCCAACTTTGTGCTAGGGTATGGAACAAATTCGTTAGTTCGTGCACATCTTGATCCCTTTGCTGCCGCAGTGTGGTCCATTGGATGTATTTGTCCTCATAGCTCCCCACGGGGTAATATTGTTCCTTGATGCCGTCTTGGAATGAATTCTAAGTGGGTGTGGCTAAGAACAGAGAGGGTTCCCCTTCGTCCTCTTGCTCACAGTAGGTTTCCCACCGGTCTTTGACATGGGGAGCAGCTTTGAGGAGTGCAAAAATAATCTTTTCTAGGTCAGAGAAATCATGGCCAAGAAATACCCTTCTAGAAAATTTAACCATCTATCTACGGCATCTGCATCTATCTGGCCTTCAAATACAGGAATGTCAAAGTTTACCTATACCTTGAAGGGAGTGGCGCCTCCAGAGTGGCTGTTGGATGCAGATGTGCCATAGGTGGGAAGTCGTTGAAGGATCTGAGCAAAGTTATCCATCATCATGTTCATTTCTTTCCTAAGGGCCTCCTCAAGCAATATTTTGATAAGATCTCCTGCTCCCTCGTCTTTCTTTTCTTCTGCCATGGGAGGTTGTCGGGGTTCAACCAGATCGAGCCCTAACTCCTTATACCCTGACTGCGTTGGGGACATGCAAAGAAAAATAGAGAAAGAGCAGACTGCTCTAATACCACTGATCCATATTTATGTAGGAACGCAAAAAAATACACATATAGCCATAGATACAGAGTTGTAGCGGAAATAATGCTTCATTTTATTATAATCAAATGACTGAAATAAACTAGCTAGGGCATTGGTAGCTTATCTCTAAGAAGATATATGGCGGCTACAGGCCTTTGAACTATGTTACAATGAGGCTCAAGGGCCTATTTATTATTTAGAAACAATGGAGAACTCTAAACGTCCAAAAACCTAACCCTAGGAGACGAAGCACCAAAACTATGGGCCCCGTTTGGGTAAATCGGTGTTTCAAATTCCCGGGGACGTAACTTCGACATACGATCTCCGTTTGACGCGTATCATACCTCGTTAGAAATATATATCTGAGGAGTAAAACTTTAAATGTGAAAATCATTTGTCCATGGACCCATTTTGCTCCTAGTTTTCCCAAAAAAATTTGTTTAGGGCCTCAAAATGGCTCCAGAAGTTCAGGACCCAAAAAAAATGCTAAAAATAGTAAGTTGTGCTTCAACTTAAAAACTGAAAGAACTGATGGTGGGGGTTCAAATGGAATATTTTGGTGGCCACCAATATCCACCTGGATCATTAAGGCCCAAAAACAACTGCGGGAGTGCAGGACCCGAAAACTTGCTAAAAATAGTAAGTTGTGTTGAATGTGAAAAGCTGCAATAATTGATGGTGCAGGTCCAAATGGAATCGGTGGGTGGCCACCAATATCCACCTGGATCAAGGTTGTTCCACGTGGTTTGGGTGGGTTCGTGCCTCTTCGGTCCTGGAGTTTGCCACTTTTGGCAGAGTAGTGGAGGGGACGGGTCTGCCGATGGGCGGCCCGCCTGACAGTGATATATATATACGGTGCCCACGCCCCTCGGGCTCGGTAATGTGGTGTGGCGGCATGGTTTTACCACTCGCCACCATATACAATATGCTTTATATAACCAACCAATGCAACGGGCTGGCGGGGGTTATGACTTGCCCCTCAAATTAATACTTTTTTTGTTATTAAAAACAAAATGGTTGTTTTTATCTTTGTTGAAAATAAGGGTCATTGGGATCGGGTTTTTCAGTGGGTGGCCCACCCAAAAATGATATATATATGGTGCCCACGACCTTCTCGCTTGGTAAGGTGGTGCGGTGGTGGGGATTGACCACCTGCCACCATATACAATATGATTTATATAACCGACCAATGCAACGGGGTGGCGGGGGTTATGGCTTGCACCTCAATTTAATGCCTTTTTTGTTATTAAAAACAAAATGGTTGTTTTTATCTTTGTCGAAAATAAGGGTCATTGGGAAAATTAACTAGGCAACAATTTCACCCATCCCGACGATCAGATTATGTGTGCCGAGTCTCGATCAATTTGTAGGACCATTAATCCTGGCCCACATACCACTTTGACCAAAAATTTGACTTCATTTAACTTCTTCATACGAGCTCAAATTGGAGTGACGTTCGCACCGTTGGAATCAGGTGTTGCACTGAAAATTTTCATCCTGACATTCTGCTATCTGTATGAGCTCATTATCACTCATACTTTCCTCCTTTGCAAGTCTAAAAGATTAGTTCCTCATGTCAAGCCTTAAAAATAAGAGAAAAGCTCTTAAAAGTCTCTAAAACTCTGGTATCGCACTTTCTCTTTATCTTACCTACGGTCCTGCACCTAATGTTCATGACTCCTGCGTACCTGAACACACTTTCTCTGTGTTAAGGGTGCAGACCCCTATAAAAGATTAAAAAGGCACAAAGTAAACTCAAAAGCTCACTTTCAGTCATTTCTAGAAGCTTCTGGAATAAATCTTGCAGTGGCAAATCCGCTCTTTTGAGGTTCATGTATCCCATACCCTAAGGAGCTAACCCCTTGATGTGAGGAGCTTATCCCTTTTAAGGAGGATTCTATCCCTTCATAGTTGGAACTGAAACCTCCTCTTTTGCACTATAAAAAGAAGCATTGGGCAGCCTCAAAGGGAGTTCAAGATTTAGTATTATTTGAGGTAAAGTGCTGTTGGAATTTATACTCCTTTAACTGAGATTTTGTGAGGAAAGATTACATACCTCTATGTGTCTCGGTTGGAAGAGTGCAAGGCTTGTCAGAGTAAAGGAGATTCCTGCTTCGGACCCCAGGAAGGCCTGTTCAACATCAAGGCTGAAAAGTTTGTAAGGTTCTTCTACTATTCAAAGTTAATACAAATAATTTTTTTTTTCTCAATAAGCTGTTAATTAACTGTTTATTTTATGGATTCCTTGATCACCATGATAGGCATGATTTATAATATTTACTATGCAGGTTCTATTTAATGTTTGCTTGTTTGTGATTGCAGGTCTTCAAAGATAACTCTTTTGAGCGATTGGAGGACGACTACTACGAACAAGCACTGGATCTAAGGTAAGATCTTAACACCTTTGTATCATTTACTTATAAATCGCATATGTCTACAGAAATATAGGTTTGTTTGTCTATTTGTTGCTAGACTATCTTTTGTTACTAGGGAGATTGGTCTTGTCCACAAGATCAATTTATCCAGTCAAAAAATTGGCGACTCCACTGGGGAAGGAGTTTGGATTTTTGGTTTTCCTTTGTTTTGACTTGAGAAAATGATTTTTCTGGTTTTTGATTGATGTATACTTGCCTAGGTAGCTGAGTGTTATTTTACTTTGAAAAGTTTTGAAGTTTTTTGAGTTTTTCTTGAACTTTTCTAGGGACCGCACTTTGTCTTCTCACACATTGCGGGCATATTCGCACTTTACTTAAGTAACCAGTGCAGGACCGCACCTGTTGCTTCTGGGATCTACGAACCATGTTAAAATTTTTGAAAATCTTCAGATTTCTTCTTCCAGTTTAAGTTTAGATTGTTTTAGGACTCTTAGTCTCTGCCCAAATCTGTATTTTTCCTGTCAAAAACCTCTTGTGAGTGAGTTCCAATAGTATTTATGTTTTGGGTGATTTTCTAGAAGTTTTGTATACTTGGAGTGGTTTTCACTTGGTCTATGTAGTGACTCAAAGATTAGAAGCTTGAAATACCTCAGATCACATTGGTGTCTTTTTGTCTTCTTGATGAGTCTGACTTGGTTGCGAAAACCATCCTTTTTGAGAAATAGATCTAGTTTTCTCTTTGCAAATCTTTGAACAAGCTTTGTTATAAGTTTTGAATTTCATTTTTACAAAAGAAAACATATCTGGATGTTTTTTGATTCATTTGTTATTATGTGCAAATGAATCCTTAGTTTACTAAACAACTAAGAAAAACATTCTCGAAAAAAATTGAAGCTTTTATTCAATTAGATTTTCAAAGTTTGTAGATCTCAAAATTAGTTTTTCCTGGTTTTGAGTGCTTTTTAGAACTTGTAGATCTCTTTTGAAAGAAAATTTGTTTTTGTAGTTTCGAGTTTTGAAAGTGAAAGGGATTTATTGTGAGCATTGATTATTTGTCTCGTTTTGAGTTCTTATTGAAAAAACAAAAACAAAAAATCTTCCATTTATTCTTCATGTTCAAAGAAAGAATTGTCTCTTAAATAAATTGCATTCTCAAACTCTTTCTTTAGCTAGAATTTCATTGAAAGAAAAACGAATTGTTTATCATTTTAGGTGCATTTTTTAGTGTGTTTGGAAGTCGAGTCTTCACACCATCAAAGTTTCATTTCCATACCTATTGACTTAAAGAACAACCCACAAAAACAACGCTTAATTAAAATTGATCTAGTAATCTTTTCTATTTCTAGGGCTCTTATCACCAATATAGCTTAGGCTAGTATCTTGGAGTAGGGAGTAATTAACTCTACAAGATAGTAAAAACAAACAAGTAGATAAATCTTGCGATAGGAAATAAATCCAATTGTAATTGGTACAATCTGGGAAGCTTCTCTTAAAGGAGTTAATCACGAGATCATGTCCGAACCTTTAAGACAATCAATTATGTTTCATTGGGAAAGATAGAAGATCTGTGTGCATTACAAACGGTAAACCTCGGATTAACCATTGTCAAGGAGCCTGGGGTCACTTATTGGTAAACCTCGGATTGACCATGTCGAGGAGCCTTCAAGGGGATTGAGCTTTGTTACTCTGCCCTTGCGCGTGGAATAGAATCATAGACTGTTCCCCCAGTTTTATTTGTTACTGTTGGTAACCTTAGTGTCCAAAAGCTTAAGATTATTTCCTAAGGTGACGGTGAAGGAAAGATCTCACTGTACCTGGAGCAGACGTCGACTAGACTCACTTGGACTCTCTGGGGGGTTCTCTTCACTCGAGATGGTTTTGAGAAGAAACTTGTGCCAGTTTGTTTCATTAAGCAGGTTGTTGGGGTAATTGTTCCAACTTCCCTTTCTGTATTAAACTTCTATTAAGTTGGATTTCATCACCAACTAGTGTTTTTAGTACGGGAAGTTACTGTTTGTGCGTGGTTTGAACTCTTAGATTTTTTAGGCGCGTGATTAAACTGTTTTTTTCCTTGAGATACTTTAGGTGTTTTATTGAAATTTTCTTTGGTTGCGTGTGATTAATTGATATTCAATCGTGGCAGAATTACCAAGACAGTCCCGGAGACTTCAGGGGAAGCCCCCTGAGTATACACCAAGTCAACTTGAAGGGCTGCGTGCTCTAGTATCATCTAGTAGTGGTAGAATTAGATCAACAGAAGTTGGAATTTCATCTATATTTTTTCATCCTGATCATCAAATACCCACAACAGAGCATATTCAAGAGTCGATTTCAGTTTCTGAAATTACTGGTAGTATTTCTCCTTCTAGTGAATTCGCTGAAGAACCTGAAATTTCTAAGCCTGACACTGAACCTTCTGTTTCGGAGACATCCTCAAGATTTAATACTCCAATTTCTAGTGATCCTGGTTCACCTAGGGTAAGAAATATTGTTACTGAAGATCTTCCATTTGGCCTCATTTCTATTGAAGAACTTGCCAATCCAGACGAAGAAGTAACTCTTCCTGAATCCCCACAATCTTTGAATCTTAGGGAGCGTGAATCCATTTTCTACAGCCCTATTAGGAGTGACGCTTGGTATTTATCTTTGACAATTTTTTTAGAAAACCCGGGTCTTGCTTTTTCACCACCTCGAATTCCTTTTCATCCTACGCCTAGAGGTTACTATCCTTCATCGATCATGTCAGGAGAGTCATCTATGTTTTCCCAAACACCGGAAACATTTTTATACGGTGGTCCTTTTGTTCCTTCGGGGTACCAGGATCTCTCTGGTACTTTCTCAGGAGCAACTCCTCGACCGACTGAAAAAGCATTATCATCTGGTCTTAATGGAATTAAAACTGAAACGTCGAACGCAGAGAAAATCTTTATGATGTCTAGTAATATTCCAATTCCTCAACCTCAGGGTGGTCAGTTACTGCCTGGGGGGCAACCTCAAGGTAGTCAGTTACCGCCTGGGGGGCAACCTCAAGGTAGTCAGTTACCGCCTGGGGGGAAACTTCAAGGCAGTCAATTACCACCTGGGGGGAAATTTCAGGGTAATTTTTTCCCAGGACAAATTGTAGGACAATATTATTTTGGAGAACAACCTCAAGGACAATACATACCTCAAGGTTATCAACCTTCAGGAAAGTACATACCCCAAGGTCAACCCCAGACTCAGTATATTCCTCAAGGTCCTCATCAACCCCATATTCAGTACGCGCCTCAGGGTTATCAACCTCAAGGTCAGTACCCAACTTAAGGTTTTCAACTACCTTTTGGTCAATAATTTGTACAAGGAGTTGGAAATTTAACACTTAATTATCAACCCTACATTCAACCAGGATATGGTCCTTCATATGTGCAACCTTCTACGGGATAGTACCCCAGAATGAACATGGTGTGGGATCCATCCCAAATTCAACAGACTATGCAACCTAATGTGCAGTTACCTAGTCAACCTGGACAGCCTTTGGTTTCTGGTCCAACCCAGCAACCTGTCCAGCCTACTGTTCAAATCCCTGCACCTAGTTCTGTTCAGCAGCCTGGGCCTAGTACATCTCAGACTCCGCCTCAAACTGCTGCAACTACTGTAACATCTGTTCAACCTATAACACCTATTTCTGGAGTATCTGTAGCTCTAGTTTCTTCTATCCCTGCATCCGTGAAAATTCCTCAAGTCTTTGTACCCCAGTCAAGACCTACAGTTCAAACTTCGATCCAGATACCTATAGGACAAGCTGGTACAAGTACGATTGTCACAAGTCAACTGCAATTCACATATCAACCGTACCAAGGACAGTATAAATTCTGTCCCATTGCACAAAACCCAGTTTATCAGTATCAACCGTATCTTGGCTATACTTATCAACAGCCTCAACAACCCCAGTTTCGTCCGGTTAATCCTGGTTTCCCGGGGGGTTATACCATTCCTAATGCAAATCCGATTCCCAGTTATCCTGGGTATCCTCCTCCCGGTACTACTCTTATTACTCAAGGTTTTCGCAACCCTAACCGTCAGTTACCATTTATTGCAACTTTGGATTTACCTGATTTGTCACGCCTTACGAATGATCCAATTTACTATCATCCGTATTGGCCGCTAATGCCACATAAGTTGCCCAGTGATATATCGAAATTCGAGGGTAAGTCAAGAGAGGATCTATCAAATCACATTATGACTTATCACCTCTTGTGTGCGTCTAATTCAATAATTGATGATTCAATTCGCTTACGTCTTTTTCAACGAACTCTTATTGGTCTTGCCGCCAAATGGTACATTGAGTTACCACGAGGCTCTTTTAATAATTTCAATCAATTAGCAATTGCTTTCTTAACTCATTTTCAGTTGTCTGTCAAATACGACAATGGCACGGAACTATTGACTTCACTAAAAAAATCCACATCCACATATATTTTTGATCATATTCACGAATGGCGACGTAGAAGGCGTTTAGTGAAATTTTTCATTCCGGATCAAATTTTGGTGAAATGGTTCATTAAATCATTATTACCCAAAATCACTAAAGATGTAGCTAAGGGAGGAGTTGTTACTGAAGAGCAAGTCATTGCTCAAGCTCAGTACCTTGACCTTGTTTACACACAGTCAGGTACTTTACATGAAAAAATCCCCGATCTTCCAAAACACGGTCAAATAACTGCAGCTCCTTTAGGGTCTCATGCCGCTGATGGTATGATTGGTTCAGTTAGTACTAAAAGCAAGAAGAGATCTTCAAATAATTCTTCTCCTATAATAACTTTACCTGATTCCCCGAAAGGAGAGTCTTCCGCTGAAATTTCTGCCGACATTCATGTCGTAGAGTCAACTACGACCAAATCTAAATCTGGCGGTAGAAAGAAAGGGAAGAATAAAAACAAACAGAATTCAAAAGATAAAACAGATAAAAATGAATCTAATGACAAAAAACGCAAACCTCGCTACCCTTGTTTCATTTGCGACGAAGATCATTTTACTAAAGAATGCCCACATCGAGCAAAGGTTTCGAAGTTCATTAAAGGTTCTCAACAACCTGTTGTCTTGAAGGATCCTTTTCCTACTCAAGATAGTAAGATGATTGGTTCTACCTCGAACACCTCAGAAGAACCCGTTATGATGATGTATCATGTCAGGATTGCGACGCGATCGCAAGATTACGGTAGTAAAAGTCCTGTTGGTGGTAAAGAAGCTGAATCTTCTAATTTAAACACATCAACTACACCTCCTCCTGTTTCTGATCCGCTACAGATCGAGAAACCCAACTCATACTTAGTAATCAAACCGCCTGCTAAAGGTGTACTTCGTAAATCAGCTTTCAATCCACATGCGAGAGCTGCTCAGAATTACAACATTGTTAAGGATTTAGCTATTTCCCCTTCAGCAATGCCGGCTTTGGAAGTGTTGCAATCGTGCCCAGCACAGCGTAATTTACTATTGTCTGCCATAGGAGGTGTCGATATTCAGGATTCGAACCTAATAATCTTTGATTTAGAGAATAGTACACCCCACCTACCTCATCAAATGGCTTTCCAGATTCCAGTATTAGTCAAAAACAGACCCATCTTTCAGACTGTGATTGATGAAGGGGCTTCTACGTGTATTATGTCGATCCAGTGTTGGAAATCGCTTGGTTCTCCTACACTCAATCAGTCTCTGACAATTCTAAAGGCTTTTGATGGCCGAGGGTTTCATCCTTTTGGTATTTTGCGGGAATTACCTATAGGGGTCGAAGGCAAAACCGTAAATCTAGATGTGGAGGTGGTTGATGCCCCTCTAGATTACAACCTTCTCCTGGGTCGCAGTTGGTCTTATGCTATGACTACTGTTGTTTCATCGGTCTTTCGGCTTATCAAGTTTCCACATCAAGGAAAGATTGTTACAATAGACCAGCTGACTTATTTTTCATCCGATCCAACCTCTACAGAAACTATCCAGCACATCGGTAAAACACCTATCCCTTACAAGGATGTCGATGTAGGTTTGATTAAATATTCTGGTTTACTAGAAACTTTTTCCTTTCCTGCTCCTAACGTGTCGCCTCCCATCGCAACTATTCATATGATTTCATCAAATACTGTTACATTTGATGATCCTTGGATCGTACCTTCTGATTTCGAGGTGGATTCATTTGATGGCGCGATGCCTTTGATTCCCTTTGAAATTGCATATCAGGTTGTACAGTTGTTTTCTGATCTTTCTTCAACCGAAACTGATCCAATGAAAGTGATCCATGAGGAATCACTTTCTATATCTAGCTCAGCTACAACGACATTTCTTGATCTTGTTCATATTGATGAGCAGATTCGTGAATTTTTGTCTGTTGATGATTTACCATGGGAAGATCTACATCATCGATCTTCGTTTTTACCTGAGCTAGATCATTTTGAAAATTATTTCTCTTTTATTTTTACTGCTGACTATGTCAAAGAACCGTAGAATCCATTGCAACATTCTGATTCTAAGTTAAATTTGGAAAATATATCTCGAACAGTTCCTATTGACATTTCAGTTAAGCCAGGAATAATTAAAAACATTCATATAGGTGTTTGTTGTACGGATGATGAAATCCAAACTTATAAAGACCTATTTCAAGAATTATGTGACTTGTTTGCCTGGTCATATGAAGAAATGCCAGGAATCAATCCGTCAATTGTTGTCCATGAAATTAAGACTTACCCAGATGCTAAACCTGTCTGACAATGCTTACGTCAAATACATCCAAGAAAAGCTGCTGCTATCAAAGCCGAAGTTGAAAAACTACTTCGCGCAGGTTTCATTTATCCAATTCCTTTAACAGATTGGGTATCGAATATTGTTCCTGTCAACAAAAAACAAGGAATGATAAGAGTATGTGTCGACTATAGGGATATTAATCGCGCTTTTCCTAAAGACAATTACCCAACCCCCTATATCGATCAAATTATTGATGATTGTGCCAGTAGTGAAATGTTCTCCTTTATGGATGGTTTTTCCGGTTACAATAAAATAAACATACTCCCTGTTGATCAACCTAAAACAACTTTCATTTGTCCCTGGGGAACATTTGCTTATTGCAAACTACCCTTTGGATTGAAGAACACTGGGGAAAATTTTCAAAGGGCTATGTCTTACGCATTCCATGACATCAAGCACATTGTGCAGCCTTATCTTGATGATTTACCTGCTCATTCATCGCGTAGGGCCGACCATCTCACTCATTTATGAGCTATCTTTATGAGATGTAGGCATTATCGAATTCCGTTGAATCCACACAAATGTGTTTTCTGTGTCGAATCGGGTCGCTTACTGGGATTTTTTGTTTCGGAACTAGGCATTCGTGTTGATTTGTCGAAGGTTGAAGCTATTGTCAATCTACCTCCTCCTTCGACTCTGCGCCAACTCTAAAGTTTGCAGGGGAAAGAAAACTTTTTACGTCGGTTCATTCCTAACTACGCCGAGTTAACAATGGGTTTTACCAGGTTGTTAAAACAGAACATTCCATTCTTTTGGGATGAGATCGCTAATCGATCTTTTGATGCACTAAAACACGCGTTGACCCATGCACCGTTACTACATCCTCCCAATTACAACCGGGATTTTTTTTGTACCTCACCGCTTCTCATTCCACCATTGGGATGGTTTTAGTTCAGGAAGATGAATTCACCAATGAACATGTGATTTACTATCTTAGTCAAAATTTGCATCCAACTGAGATCAAATACACGCATGTGGAGAAATTGGCCTTGGAAGCTGTTCAAGTTGTCCAAAGATTTCGTCACTACATCTTATTACGCAAAACCACAGTAATTTATGACTATAACCCTATGATGTACATCTTGACCAAACAATTGCTAGGGGGCAAGTATTCCAAATGGATAGTTATCCTACAGGAATTTGACTTGGAATTTGAAAAATCCAAGGCAAAGAAATCTTTGGTTTTTGCCGAACTGATGTGTGATTTCCCGTCTACTGATACTGAAACTGTGGCGAAACAACCCATTGC